>ML685831.1:7884088-7967447 GCA_007922175.1 Pelusios castaneus
CAGCCCCGGCCAGGAGGGAGAAGGTAGAAACAGCTGGAGTGTGGCGCTGGCCAAGGGAGTCCCAGACCAAGTGGGTGCGGCCAGGAGGGAGTGTGGGGCTCCCTTGTCCCCAGACCCGTACTCCAGCTGCTGCAGCTGGAGTGCGGGTCCCAGGGACAAGGGACTGCGGGGCTTCCTTCTCGCTGGGACCTGAGTGGTCCCGGCGAGAAGGGAGCCCTGAGGTCCCTTCTTGCTGGGATCCCCGCTCCAGCTGCCCATTGCTGATCATCTGGAGTGCAGGTCCCAGCCCGAGCTCCAGCTGTTCAGCAGCTGACAGCTGGAGCGCAGGTCTCCAGCTCTCCCTCCTTGTCGGGACCAGCTTGGAGGGAGTGTGGGGAGCGTGGGGCTTCCTTCTCCCCAGGGTCCATACTCCAGCTGCCCAGCATCTGGAGCACAGGTCCTGGGGAGAAGGAAGCGAGCCCCGCGGTCCCTTCTTGCCGGGACCTGAGTGGTCCCGGCGAGAAGGGACACATGCCCTAAGTCAACTAAGTCGACTTAGGGCTACCCCACGTCTACACTGGCTTAAGTCATCTTAAATAGTCGACTTAAGCCTCAAAGTTGAGTTTATAACGGGTGTTATAAAGTTGACTTTGAATCTCCTTAAGTCGACTTAAGCAGCTGCTTAAGTCGACTTAAGGAAACTGTAGTGTAGACATTGGGTAATTAAGTCGACTTAAGCTTGCTTAATTTTCAAGTGTAGACGCACCCTTAGAGTTGAACAGCTCTGTGAAGCTTGAAAGTTTGTACTTCCGTGAGCATAAGTTGGTAAAATAAAACACATTAACTTACCTACTTTCTCCCTTTTGCATTCTGGGATCAGCACAGCTACAACAACACTGCTTTTAGCTATGGAAGTCTTTCAAAATTGCCAAAGACTTTGAAGTGAAAAGCCAACTAGATCATCAAGTCTGACTTCCTATATATCATGTGCCACCAAAATCACCAGGACCTTCACACTAAAGCCAACGATGGGAATGAGTATTGTAGCCCAGAGGAAATTAGAGTATTTTGTGCCACATAAAGAGAATAAGAAAGAACAAGATGCACAAGAATCAGTGCTCCAGTTACCTGCAATGGCAGAGAAATGAATATGTGAGATATACCCAGATAATCTTGGCAAGTGCCCTTCATTCACAAGCTTCAGAGGAAGGTGAAACCCTCAAGGTCACTGCCAATTGACCTAAGGAAAATTCCTTCCTGACCCCACATGAGATGATCCATTAGGGATCCTGATCATATCAGCAAGAGCCAGCCAACCAAATGTTTGAGAGAGAGAATGCTTGACGCTGCTTCTGAGCCTTTGCCCACCTCTCCCAATGTCCCACTTACATTGTGGCCATTACTGATACTGCAGAGGAAAGAAATTAAAAACAAAAAAACAAAAAACCTCCCAGAATACACTACGGGGTGATTCTTTCCTAACCCTTGCTAGTGGCTGGCTAAAACCACTAAATTATGATCTTTAGAAACATAAGACAGAAACTAGAAGTAAGCACATGACTGTTGAGCCCTGTCCTCTACCATCACAAGCAACCTCTTCAAATAATTGCACTCATCAATTTGTTCAGCTCTCTTTTAAAACTAATGACATTGTTTGCTTGCTCTCACAATTGCCGTTCCTATTGGCAGGATGTTCCAGAGTCTCAACCTTCTGATGGTTCAAAGCCTTGTTCTAAATCCCAGCCTGAATTTGTTCACAGTCAGTTTATATCCATTTGTTATATCTATTTGTTCTTGCGCCAAACTTTTTTTTGTTTAGCTTAAAGAACTCTTCACCTTCCCATGTGTCTGCCTCCTACTGTATTTATAAAGGGTGCGTCTACACTTGTAAATTAAGTCAAACTAACTAATTCAAACTAGCATGGCCCCACTAGAATACTAGTTTGAACTAGCCATGTCCATGCAGGGCACTTGCTTAGTTTGAATTTGTCAGTTGCATGAAGGTCAATCTGCCAATTAGTTCGGACTAAGCAGTTAGTTCGAATTAATATGGCCACATTGACTTAATTCGAACTAACTATTTTGATTTAAAGGTTAGTTCGAACTAAGCAATCTAATTTATTAGTTTGAATTACGGAAGTCCTTAATTCGAAGTAATGAAAGCCTAGTGCGGCCAAGGCTTAAGTTAGTTTGAATTAAGCTTCCTTAATTTGAACTAACTTTCAAGTGTAGACATAGCCTTTGTGTCATTTGTAAACTTTACCCATAGTGATTTTATGTTTTTTCTATGTCATTTTTAAAATATTAAATAGCAGGTGGCCAAAACCTTACATGAGTAATCTCACTAGAAACACATCTGCTTGGTGGTGATTCCCCATTTAGGATTTTGAGTAAATCTTATCAAGAATTTCTGATAGGTAGGGTTTTTTTTTTCCTGAAAAATGCTGATTCATCAAACCTGGAACTATTTGTGAAACACTGGTGGTTTCAATTAATCTTCTGATAAAAATGTTTTGGTCAGAGAGGTGTTGTTTTTGTTTTTTTTTAAATTCTAAATCAAATTTTTTAAAATAAGAAGTGTGGATCCATACGGGTTTTTCTTGTTGATTCATGAATATTTAAGATTTTGATTTTTTTGCCCCCTAATTTGACATGAGAGGGTTTTTTTTTTTTTGATATCTCAAAAAAAAAAAAGGCAGGATAGGAAACTAGCATGTGTTTAATCAGTGTAGTGTGAACTAAATTATTTTTTTATAGGGTTACAGAACAATAGCAAAATGTTCAGGGTCTGTGTTACTTAAGTAGGAGAATGTGACAATTCACTGGCCAAATTTTTGCCAGACATAATGTATTTGTGTTTCTTTATCAATTAGTGAACGAGGCACCTGGGAAGAATCACACTAATATCAAACCATGTGTGGTAGAGAGCTTTCCTCTTCTAGTTTACTTCTGGCTTAAAGATTTGTGATAGAAGTTTTACATGACCCAGGGTGAACCTCCATTAACTGATTTCCTGAAGGAGTAATTAAAAGTAAATGATTTGCTATTCTGGTCTCTCCTTGGAGTTTACCTTAGGTCTCAGAGGTGAGATGAATAAAAGTGTGGGGGGAAAGGCATAGCTAAAAATAACACAAAAAGTCACACATTTTCTTTATTATTATATGTATCTAATTTTATATAGTGGAGTTTAGAGGTACTGTAGCTGAACTTATTCAAACCCCATCAGAGTATTTGGCAGGGAATGGAATACAATTTTCAAGACTTGTTCCGTTCTCTTTTTTCATCTATTTGACCTTCAGCCTTAACATACATGCTACCATTGTACAGGAGTACAATATCGCCATGACTTTGACTGTTTCTTTGATGGTTACTTCACTCAAACAGATTTCACTCTTGTTTTCAGAAGTAATTGAATTACATTGCTATGCTACAGACTTTATCCAAGATTGTGGGAAATTATCTTCCTTAGCTCTCATTCGGTTGTTGTACCTCAATCTACTTATGATTTTATATAAAGGTATTGTACAATGCTTGAGTGCTTGTGTGGATAAGAGTTGAGTGTGTAAGAGTAAGAGTTTGTATGTCCATGTGTGCATACCTGTGATTTCCTTCTCCTGTGCGCTGAATTCTGACTGCAGTCTATTATCTGGAGAGAAACTTTAGAAGCTGCATCACAGTTCAGGAAGCAGGAACTGGCTTTTGATAAAAGGCTTCCTTTTCTCCTCCACAGTACATCTGGGGATTTCACAATTGATTATTGTAATATTAACATAATATAGCACTGACATAGAAATGAGAACTATAATAAAATTTTAACACTGGAAAAAAAATTGAACAGCAGCAGGGACATTAATTAACTGAAACATAGCCAGCTTTGATTAATCTCAAATCAAAAAAAGTCTCAAGGTAGTTACTCCACACCAGTTTTTTGTGTATATATATATTTGGTAGTTTCTTAGAAACTGCTGAAAAAGCTACAGCTTGATAACAACACAATTATTTTGATATAAAGGCACTTCTCTGTTGCAGGTCAATATTCGCTGAAATGTCAGACTATTACGTATATGAATTAAATTGCACTAAGTTTTATGAACTTATTAAGATATTCTTTGTATTATATGAGGATACATCGTCTTGCATAGATGAGTTTTAAATTGTCACATTTGCCCTGGATTTTGTGTGGTCAGGAAGACTGACAATTTATTTTTAATAGATTTATTAGTATTATACCAGGATATTATATGTCATTAGTAAATATGTTTCTTGTGAAAAATGTTGATGAAAATGAAAAAAACGAAAAACTCCAAACCAAACCAATTTTTTTTAAAATGAAACCCCCAACATTTTTTGACAGCCAGATTTTTTCTTTTTTGCTTAAATTTTCCATTTTATTGTAAGCCATTGCTATTGAAAAAATATGTCAAATTAAGCAAAATAGTTTCAGAATTCCTGGAAATAATTTGTGTTAAAGTTTCCAGACTTTCTTTCTTGTACAAAATATATCCTTATTGATTTGAGCAGTGTTCCCCACTAGCAAGTGAGATTCAGGTCCAGGATTCCAGTAGCAACAATCACCGAGATGCAAATAATGGGTAAAACATGGTTTATTAACTAACAGATTACTTAACTAATACCCAGACAAAGATATACCCAGAGTACTAAAAACAAAGTAATATAGACCAGCTTACAACCCAATCAGCAGTCAGGGACCCCTTTTGTGACCGCAGGCTTCAGCGGGGGAGTGACTACCTCCAAGGCACTTTCCAAGGTCCCATGGCGAAGTAATTATAGCCCATGAGGTCCTTTGTTTCATAGGGAAGGGGTGATCAGGCCCTCCCCTAGTTATGTAGACTGTCTGCTGGGTTGTTGATTCCCACTACCTTAATTCTACAATCTAACCACTGGATAACTACCTGTTTACCACATAACTTTGCAAAGTACCCTTAAGTTGTTTGGGGGCCTCCATCGCCCACTATTGTCACTCAGTATTGTTATACCATCACACAATCTTCCACTTGCCTTACAAGCAGTGTGTTTCAATTCCTTCCCAAATACATAAAATCATTTAGGGTTTTCTGGACTATCATTCCGAATTTCTATCCTAAATCACATGAAAAAATTGTCACTCAAAAATCAGTTGGGACTAGGGGACTAATGCATCTGAGTTTTTCCTGTGATTGGTTACATGTGTCTACAGCTGTTCTAGAACTTGGGAAGAAACACCTGATTTTTATCATGTAAATATGTAATAGGTAAGCAAGGCTAAATGATGACTAAGGAAACCAGCTGTTGATAAATGAAAATTGATCACAAGTATGTAAAGTGGAAAAAACCTGAAAGGACATAATTAGAAGAATGGAATAAAAGTAAGAAAAGGTAAACTTCAGCTGCGAATCACAAAAAAAAGTCCCAATGGTCAAATCTTTTAGATTGTAGAAAAGACTCCCAAAAGGAAGGGGTGGAAGTTCCATTGCTATAAAATTTTATAAGCTAGAGCACAAACCTTTACTGCCAGGGGCTTTAACAACAAGAGTAGTTGCCTGGACTTCAATTTTACTTCTGTTTCAATGGGATTATTCATAGGTTTTTTTCCATAAGCATGTGCTTAAGTGCTTTCCTAGGTCAGGCCACAGTGTTCAGCCCCTTAAAGGACCGAGCCTTGTGCCATTTAGCAGGATGACACTTTAGAAGTGAAGTAGTAGCTAAGTTCCTTTAAAATATTGCTGAATGCCAATAAGAGTGTCTTATTTATTTATTTGGCCAAACCGGATGTTTTTATCATGAGGGCTGAAGAACTAGAGCATAGATAAAGAATTGGACCACTTTCCGTGACAGAGACCTCCAAAACTGATCAGTCGATATCAGTGGTCAGTCACCTCTACCAACCTCGGCTGCATTTAAACTGGTGATCTAGAAGTGAACAGATATGTATAACAGAACTTGAAAACACATCTCAGGGTTTGGTGTCTGGGTTTCATTTCTCAAGGGGTTCTAATCACAGGACTACAAGTTTAATTGGAGGTTACACTTGGAACATCCCTAGGGCATAAGCTCTTCCTCACTGTTGCTGCATTCAGGGAATGTGGAATGGAAAATGAAATTAGATGCCGTGACACCATAGGGTTGCCATGTGATGGCTAGAATGAAAGCAGGGACAAATAGTTCCCCATGACTCCTAGCACAGTGACTGGGTCTCCTTAAATCCAGTACACTTTCCTGCATCTACACTCATTTGTTTCCACTTGAATTACAAATCCTGATTTGGGGTACAGAGATTAGAGGTGTAGCTGAATATTTTCCACAGCCCTCTTCATTGTCCCATTACCAGCCCCTTTGTCATTCAATCCCAAACTCCTTGCTGCTAGACATAAGTCTGCATTATAAAATAGAGGTACTGATGCTAACTGTGATCTGTACAAATCATTAGCACAATGAACGCTGAAAAGACTCCTGGTTATCTTTTTTTCAGTTCTCACAGTTTTTAGACCTTAATTGTATTTCTGTTGTCAAAACTGAGGCTCATCTTTGGGTGGAAAGGACGATCATGTGAAGAGAAACATGACCGATGTGAAATGGGTCCCTCTAAGCCATTGTTGCAATATAACTGCAAGGCAAACAGCATCATGTTATGCTGGTGAGTCTGCTGAACCCATTCTAAGACAGCTTCCTTCTCCCTTTCTTTGCACTGTGGGTAATCACTTAGAAATTGTGGAGAGAGGTGGTAAAAATACTACCATCTGATTTGGTGGCATTTCACAACCACTTTGCATTAATTTTATACAACTGTAAATGATGGTAGAAGGCAGTAGAGATTAGCTCCATTTTACACAGCAAATTTGATAGACTTGTACAGGGATGATTCAGCTAGGTTTATATATTTTCTTAACCCATTGCCCACCTCTCATCTCTAAGCTTTTTCCCTCTGTAGTTTTATTTCCTCTTCCATGTCCAATATCCTTCCTCTGAAAATTAATTTCTCTAAGGCTGATAGATCAGCAAAGAATAATGTAGCTGGTATATTTGATGAGTAACTAACAAGTTTTTCCTACATGTGTGCTCCTCACCTAAATGTTTGTTGTTTAATATTGAACTGTTGGTTGCAGATGAGAAGTATTGTTAAACAGTTCCAGATCTTATTTGTTCTTTTGTGTTTGAAATAAATACACACTGGGTACTTGCTCCCCCCACCCCCGATCTGAATAGGCCTTTCTTCTCATATGGTTCTTCTTTCAGTTTCTATGGCTTAAATCCAGACTTGCTGGGATATGGACAATGTCACACAAAAAAAAAGAGGGAAAGAGACTTTTTGTGTGTGTGAGAAATCTCAAGGACTGTTTGAAAACAAAATTCAATTATTTTAGCTAGCTAATTACTCGTACGGCTGCTGATACAACCCCAGCTCCTTGTAATGTTGACTGCGAGATTTTATCTTTTAAATTTATTTTTCTATATAAAGAAATCTTGAAAGCATTCAAATTACAAAATCATGGCATATGTTTCTGTACACATAACTGTTTTGTTGCTCTGTATTTGACTGGAAGAGCGCAAAGAGCTTGTCGTCTTTCACATGAGTGGGTAATGCTGTGATTGGTGGAGGAGAGGGGATTTCCTCCATTTCAAGAAACTGTCTCCATGGTCTCTCCTTCAACTTGTTTTAATCAGTTTATGAAACCATATGGCACAACTGGCATGGGTCCGATTTGCAAATATTTGAGAACATATGCAATAACATGCTCCATTTGCATTAGCTTCTGTTTTTCTCTTTATAAGAATAAATACAAAGGTTTACCTCCATAGAAAGAAAGACTTAACATTCCTGGGGAAAGAATGACAGAACTTGCTGGATCTGGACTAGAAAAGCAAGGATGTAACACACTGGGAAGTCTATTTGTGTCATTTAGTTTTTAAACTGTGAATCCTGTTTCAGGGCTTCCTTTGTAGTGCAAGCTTCAAAGCTTCTTTTGATTGTTATTAATGTGGCTTATGCCAAGAAACTAATTACTCAAAGAAGCGGAAGTAATAGATGCATGATGGAAATTTCACTGAAGTTGTATGAACTTCAAAATATACAAACTACCTTTTTCTTTCAGAGGCTGAGCGACAGTGCATAAACCCCAAGTTTTTCTTATCTTGGACTTCAGTTCAGGTCTCAGAGTCATAATTTGTGTTTACGTTCAGTTTTTAGTGACTGTTATTTCACATCTGTACATGGTGGGGAGAGCATAATTTAACTAAACGACCAGTAATCCCTAAAGAAAGTGATCATTTTATATTAGGTTAAGATTATCAAGGAAGTATTCATTTGACCCCAGTTCAGCAAAGCATTTCAGCTTGTACCTAACACCATCCCTATTTAGCAAACCATTTAAACACAATGAGATTTCAATATGTCTCGAAAGTTAAGCATTAGTTTAAATACTTTGCCAAACTTGGGTGGTCTGCCGAATCAGGGCTAAAGGACTGTGCATTGTATTCAGATCCAAATATATTATTTGAAGTGATGTTCCTCTCAAACAGTTGTGAAAATCACTGGTTCCCAGATATGAAGAATGGCAATTTTTAAAAGTTTTTCCGAGTGAAAAATGGCAAAATTGTGCATTCAAAGAAATCATAGAGGTTAGAGATGAAAAAGACCTAACATGTCATCTAGTTCATCTCCTTCACAGTGTGGGCTAGTGTTAGGTGTGTGATTACCAGGTATTCCTTACTCTCAATAAAGGACATTAAAAGATCAAGACCCTGACTTCTTCCAACAATAAATAAAAAATCAGCTAACCTTCTGTAAAGAACCTGTTACTTTGCTGTGTGGACTGCTACAGGTTTGACCTTTCCAAAAGTATAAATAAGTCAACCAACCCATGCTACGTCCCTGGTCTGTTCTACAGATTACCAACACTAATACTCTCATCTAAGGGTTATGATGGCCTAGCACAGCCACATCAGCTGCCCAAGAGAAATTTGACATTACACATTGGATTATCTTGTCATTTACAGCAGTGCAAACCAGGAGTAACTCTTCTGAAATCAATGCTATTACACGATGTAAGTGAGAGGGGAATCAGGCTCCAAGTCTCTAGCCACAGTTGGGATAATATAAGCATCAGACAAAAACAGTTAGACAACGTAAATGGAGAATTAAAGAATCAAACTCAAAACTCTGCACCATTTATTTAATTGAAATTACATTTCTACAGGCCACAGGATTTAGCATAGCTAGGATAATTCATGGAAACAACTTCATCAGACTTCTGATCAGGGGCATAGCCAGCCCCTGATTTCTGGCCAGGCCTCTGAGAGTGGAGAGTGGGCCTGGCCAAGCACAGCTTCCGGCTGCATGAGGTGGAGAGGCACAGTGCCCGGCAGCGGCGTGAACTTTGCTGCTGTGGCCGCAGGGCCACCAGCAGCGAGTGGCCAAAGCTGCAAGAGGGGCAGAGGCACCAGCACTGGCACCTCTGCTCTGCTTGTGGCTGCAGCCACTGGCTGCTGGGTGACCCCATGTCCGCAACAGCAAAATTTGTGCAGCTGATGAGTGATAAAGTGGGCAGGCCCCTCAGCAAAGTGTGTAGGCCCCAGCCCACTCGGACCCACCTGTGGCTATGCCCCGCTTCTGCTTCTTTTAAGTTATATGTTATCAAACCATTGAATGTGCAACTAGGATAATTTGAAGTATATGAATGTTAAGGATTTTTTCCAAGCCAGATTATGTGTCACTTTCTCCAAATTATTATTCACCTAGCTTTCTCTTTTGTCTTTTATGTCCTTCCATAAATGAGATGTGGTTATATTTTAAATATCATGGTCTATAGGAAAAAAATGTGTTGCACTGGCATTCTGTGATTTTCCTACAAAGCTTTTATATAGAAGTCAAAGATCATGGAAGGTTTAATATTCCACTTGAAACAAAAATATATGTAGAGGGAGTGTTCAGGTGCTATTTGACACAGGCAATTGTTTATGAAAGATCATATACGGGCACTGTGAAAAAAGAAAGTCATAACTTAATGTAGACTTTTTACATTATGGAGCAGATTTAATGCAGAAGCAACATTTACAGCAGCTCTATATTTGGCATGGCAATATTACTTTCCATCAGCTATTTCTGAATAAAAACATGTTTTAGAAGAGACCCTGATTCTTCCAAGCCTCTGCCTTTATTTTTTCTGCTACTGTTGTTTTTGCTATTGCTCGAGGAAAAGTGGCTGTATCCATTTCCTCTATATCTGGATTTTCTTCCTTTAATAGCAGTGTAGCAGCTGAAGGATTGTCACATGCTAAAACTCGGAAGGTTAGTTGCATTCAGCTAAATCCTAACTCTCATGTAAAGTCTGAGTAACATGGGTCTTATGTGAGGAAAGCACTTGGGATATACTGATCCTCTTCTCAAAATACAAATTGTGCTTGGTGCTTCTGCACAGTCATCTGTTTTCACAGCTCCTAAATCTGAGGAGGTGTAGTAGATGTAGGTATATTAGCTTTGGGGCCTATAATCACTTTCTGAACATGGATCTGTTGGCCACTCCACCAGCCACTCCACTCCCTGTTCCTTTTTTCCATTGCCCTGTGGAGAGAACCATGGAAGACTCTTGCTCTACACTGTGTTGAAGATTCCAGAGCCTTCCTCTAGCCTAGTTATCCATGTCTAGAGCAGCACAAACATGGATTATTCAATGCATTTCAGGTACAGCTGGGGAAAATTTTTTCAGCGAATAGAAATTATACCAAAAAGGCATTTTGGGAAGTTATGACATTTTTCACTAATTTGGGTTGAATTCAACAAATATTTTTTGACTGATTTTCAAAAAAATCAGTGTTTTCTTTTAACCATTTCAAACATTTTTCATTTTGCTTTTTTATACACACACACACACAAAATGGAAAAAGCTCGAAACCAAAATTGTCATGAGTTAACCCAAAACATTTTTGTTGACTAGATACAAAACAAAACAAAAACTTCATTTTTTTGATGTTATGTAAATATTTTAAAACATTTATTTTGAATAAAAATGCATTCCTCCTGCCTCATATTATTTGGTTTATTCAGTTCTAATTTCAAACCGTTGGCATTTGCGCAATGTGAAGCTATGATTTAATCTGATAGAATTAGGTTACCAGCCTGATGATTTTTTTTGCTTTTGCATGCTGCGAAACACAGATCCTGTGTAGTGAAAAATTTCTCTGCTGTAGAAGAGCATCCCAAGACCGAACAGGTTTTTTGGTTCTCTCATTCAACCAGCACAAATGATGAAGTTTATATAAAACCAGGCAATTAGGAAAACACTAAGATTTAAGTCATCGTATTTAAAAATTATGACAATTGTAATTATTTAAGAATTACACATACAAAACAATTACATTTAGGCACCATATCAATATATAAATATTCGCTGCCTTAGGTGTCCTATAGAAATAGCTATAGAAATGAAGTAAATAAATATTTCACATCCTATGAACAATAGTGAAGAGAAAATACTGGCTGAGCACAATACTTTTTTTAGAACTGTATTATTTAAAATATAAATAGTTAGAATAATTAATAATGGGCAAGGTTACCAATTTACAATTTAAATAGGTAACCCAGAGAGATTTGATTAGGCCACCCTGTTTGAAATGATAATAAACAAAAAATGACAAATAACTTCTGTATCGCAAATCACATACAACAAATCAATCACAGCCTATCATACTCAGTAAATTGGGCCCCATTCAACCTCCAGTGGAAGCCTCCCTTAAGGCTTTTAGCTCAATGATTAGGTGATGCCATATGTGGAAACCCAAAGTTCAAGCCCTTCCCCTCCCCCCACCTGAGGTGGAGTAAGGCTTTGAATTTGGGTCCCTGCATTTTAAAGTGTATCATTTCAACCACTGTGTTATGTGCTATTCTGATGTGGATCTCCCTCACTCTATCCTATCGAATCTATTCCACTGCATTTTAAATAATTAAATATTTATTGAGCCAGAGAGAGAGAGAGCATGTGAAAAAATGACCCATAGCCTGGTAGGAAACACACCTGGGATGTAGGAGATCCAAGATCCAGTTCCCTGGCTCCAAAGTGGAACAGATTCAACAGGTGAGCTTAAGAGAGTGCCACATAAGAATAGTTCAGTGGTTAGAGCACTCTCTTCAGAGGTGTAATGTTCCTATTTTAATAATTTCTTCCTATCAGTCTGAGAAGGGAATTCATTCTGACTGAGTACTCTGCCCACTGCTGCCTCCTGTTCTAGTGCTTCTTACAAATATGCTTTAGGTCCCTAAGCCTAGGTTTACACTACCACTTATGCCAGCAAAACTTAAGTGGCTTAGGGATATGAAAAAAACCCACATCCAGAGTGGCATAAATACTACTGACTTAAGTGGTGGTGTGCAGAGCACCCAGTGGATGGGAGAGCTTCTCCTACCGACATAGCTATCACCCCTCGTTGAGGTGGCTTTATTATGTTGATGGGAGAGAATTTTCAAGTATGGGAGGAGGAGTTGTGCCTTTGTAAGCTTACTAGGGTAGACATGGCCTAAATTTGCTAATGTTGGGAGAATGGTTTCAGGCTGTCAATTGAAAGCAGAGATAGGTGCATACTCGCAGCCTGGACTGAAGCGCCTAACTCTCTGAGGCGAATAGGACTTAGGACACATCCCTCTCATCACTGGCATTTCCCATTGGCTATCTAAGGCTGCTGACTGCCTAGCTTGCTGGCATTTGTGTATCTTCTGCTTAGATGCCCTTCTCTTCCCAGGCATTTTACAGAGATTTTAAATACATATCACAGGCTTTATGGATCTTGTTGTTTCATGCATTTTTCTAGGTGCCTAAAAGTTAGCCGCTGCAGCACCTAACTCCCTTTATGGATTTAAGCTGTAAATTAGTTACTTTATGCAATTGAAGTAGGTATATTGACTCTGCAAGGACAACTCATAAGCTTAAAAGTAAAGAACATGCTTCAGAGTTTCAATGCATGGATCATAAATGGGATAATACAGATGGGTTTTGAGTCTAAATTTGGTTTTCTATGTATTTACAGATACTACACTAATGAACACTGCTTAGAAAAGAGTATAAAGAATAACAAATATCTAATGTCTTATTTTTCTTTTCTGTATATAGATCTGGTTGAAATTTTTTAAACTAAATACGTTTGTATTGAAAAAGTGCCTGTTTTGGAAAACAAACACTTTCTCTTGTTTTTCTGCATGTACTTTATATTAATTTATTCTCATATTTGTTTTTAATCATGTGTTTATGGTATTTAAGATTAGAAAATAATTTTGCTCCCAATTAATTCCATTTAACATTATAGTAGTAGCTTATTTTTTATTTGTGACCAGTATCTTCCTAACACATACAACATGTGTGTTGATTTTGCTTTGACTAGTTCTGGAGTCAATCAACTATGATGTGCAATCATCTTTATCAATAATCTGGCTTCTCTTTGTGCTTTTAGCCAAAAATTATAGCATATAAAGCCTGCTGTAACTATGCAGGATCAGTGCCGCTTGCTGTCATGGAGACAGCACAACCAGAGTGACCAGAAAGCAACTGGGAAGAATTGGGACGAGGTCGGGGGGGAGAGGGGCAATAGACACCTATGTAAAATAAAGTCCTGAATATCAGGACTTGTCCCTATAAAATTGGAGAATCAGGTTACTCTAAACACAACTATGTCCGTACGTTCAGAAAATTTACAACTAAGATAGTGGTAAATATAGTAGTAATATCACAAAAGAGGTCTCACATGGAAGAGAAAATGAGTCTTTCCATTGTATGTTAGCTCAGGCACAAAATGGAAATATGGAATCAATTTAAAACACAGAATGATTTTTCAGTGAAGTGAATTCCTGAAAACCACTGAAGGATTAAAATAAAAGATTAATGGGTTATCTCTTGTTGCACCAATTAGCAGGAGGATAAGAGATAAGTCATTTATCAACTGTTTATTATTAACTCATTGTGAAAGCCGGCTCTGTTATTCTAAAGAATTACGTGATCTCACATCCTATATGAACCCAAAGGCTATTGTTATGCATAAGTCACATAGTTTAATTATTTTTAGATAAAATAAATATCTACTTCTCTACTGGGTCACATTGTGCAAAATGAGGGATCTGAAAAGTTCTCAGAGAAGAAGGTGGTCAAAAGTGTTTGATATTCAGGTTTACATTTAATGGATATTGAGGTCCTAAACTGTAACTACTTCATAGCCTCCCTTCTCCCTCCATACAGCAGGATTCCTGACAGAGGCTATTTCACTAAGGGCTTTTACTTCACTGAAAGCTTAAAAAAAAAAAAAAAAAAAAAGGTCTGAATGGCTGTCTTGCACCCTGGGATTGTCTGGTTTGGTACTTTTATGACTGGAACTAAGTTGGGCTGCTGGGTTCATGGCTGTTTGACTTCAGGGGGATTTAAAAACTTATAAACCAGAAAGTGATACTAAAGTAGGGCTAATAATAAGTGAGTAGCATGAGTCTGCAGAAAGAGGAGTTCATCAGAAGCAGAACTCACCTTGAAGGTTTAGATCAGAGACCTTTGTTAACAGTTTGGTGACCGGGTTAAACTTTTCCCACCATTGCTAAAACAGATTCTGCTCCAAAAGCACATGTTGCTGTCCAATGGTTGCTGCCACCATTATATGGATCATGCCAATTGGCAATTCATGTTTTATTCCTATTATCTTTTTCATCTGATTTATATGAGGTAAAATAATGGGTCACTGTCTGGCCCTTCTCCAGCCTCTGTATGCTACTCTTATCATAAAAGGACTGCAGTATCCTAGGAGCAGACTTTTTTTTAATCATAGGCATTGCTGTGCAAAGCGGGTGTACATGGCCATAGGCTTCCTTGCCCCGCCCCTGCCCTTCCCACCTTCACTCACCCACCCCTCAGTTGGCCCTGGAGTACAAGATGTAACTAAGGATGGGAATGGACGGGACGATAGAACTCAGAGCCGGGGCAATTTGGGGCTATAAAGCAAACCAGTGACCACCATAAAGAGTCTGCTGTACATTGAGCAGTCTCTAAACCTACCCTAATCTACAACAGGTACAGTGCTTCCCCTGAACATACGAAGAATCCAGAGTGGACAAAGGTGTTTAAAAGCCAGATTTACCACACCTCCTCTTTTCCAAGCTACACATTCCTCTGTGTCAGCAACCTGATGTGTTAAAAATCATGAATCATACTAAGAAAAGTTAGATTTAAAATATAATAAAATATGGGTCACTTATGTTTGCCTCCTGGGTTTTGAGACTTTAGATTGCATGTTTTCAAGCTTTTGTCCATACCCATTCAGGCTGGACACTTACCTTATTATTTTTTTTTTTTTTAAAGTAAGGGTCTTATGTAATCACATGATTCTAGGAGCTGGAGTTTTAAGAAAATTACCAGATATCACAAGACTCAAGATAAAATTAATATGAGGTGGTAACTGGTATCATATGCTGAAGTTTATAATCTAACTCACACAAACAAATATGATAGATTAGAAATGAAGAAGATGAAGACTGGAAGTCATCGCGAAAGATCTGTGTTTCAAGGAAGGATTTCAGTGAGGGCTCTTAACAGACAAAGAAGTGGGATACTGTTCCAAACTAATGGATGGATATGTTTATTTGTATTAATCATATAATTATACTAAATGCATTGAATAAAGGCTTTAACTACAAACCTTACCTCTTTCTTACAGAGAAGTTATTTACTAAATATATCCAGCTTGACTGTGAGAGGATATGTACGTATCTCTTTCATTTCCTAACATGCCCATTTGGAGGGATCAGCTCCTGGCTTGATAGCTTCCTCTTCCTCCATTTCAGCTTGCTTGGAGACAAAATGTGGATAATTGTGACTTTGCTGAGTTCACATAGATTTCATGAATGTGAAAACCATGCTCAAGCAAACAAGCACATGGAGTTTAATATCCGGGGAATATCCTCTCCAGCTTCTGGATGGAGATGATGGAAATCAGGAAAGAGAGGGTCTGGAAACAATGTCCTAGGTTTTGCCCATTGTTTGTAAAGACAGGATTTTGGTGATCGTTCTAGTGAATGCTGCATGAATTTTCACACAAGGCAAACATAAAACAATTAATCCCAGAACTGACATACCTTACTTCTGAGTTTCCATGATTTAAAGAGCCCCTCAGTACCTTTGGATGTAGCTGGGACATACTCAGAAGGTGGGAGGTGAGGATATCTATCTTCCCATCCCCCAATTGCTACTGAGGTTTCAGGACTGTGGTAGTTCCCATACCTCTTTTTCCCTTTTCCTGTAACCGTACTCATTTGAAGTTGATAGATACTGACTGTTGAAATAACCTTTTGTAACGCTGGTACATTTCAGGAAACAGTGATCAGAGAATAAAAAGTAGTCCCAGAGAAGTACTGAGTCAGGGAGGGGGATTGCTGCAGTGTATTACTCATGATGCTGCAATAAAAGGAGTTGGAGGATGTTACCAATGGGTCAGCAAGATTAGTATTCATCAAACAATTGGCTACAAGAGACACTGGTTCATGGGAACAGTTAGAAAACTGGTTGTAAAATGCAGGCTAAAAAGTATAATTGATTTCCCTCCTTCCCTCTCCCTCATTAAAAATAAAAAACAAAAAAACATGTCAGTGGTGCAGTAAAAGCTCCTTGTACACAAAGGCTATGTCTACACTAGAAAAAGTTAAGTCGACTTTGTTAAGTCGACTTAATAAGGTCAACTTTAAGTCAACTGTATTAAGTTGACTTAACAAAGTGGTTAATTAAAGTTAAGTCGACTTAGTCCACTTTGTTAAGTCTACTTAACTGGCCTTAATAAAGTCGACTTAAGGGTTACTCCCCACCCACACCATCCTTAAGTCAACTTAAAGAGTCAACTTAAGGCTTAAGTCAACCTAATGGGTGGTTGTTATTAAGTTGACTTAAGCTTTCATTAAGTCGACTTAAGGAATTTCTTAAGTCGACTTAATGAAAGTCAGGTGTAGACATGGAGTAATTTAGGTTGACTTAAGGGTTCTTAAGTTGACCTAAATTGCTAGTGTAGACATGTCCAAAGGGTGCATCTATACTGAAGTGTAGACATTTGGGCTTGGGCCACAGCTTGAACTCTGGGACCCTCTCACCTTGCAGTGTCTTACAGCCTTGGTGGCAGCCTCAGCCCAAATGTCTGCAGCACAATTAAACACCTTCATGAGCCCAAATCCCATAAATCTGAGTCAACTGGCACAGGCCAGCTATGGGTTTTTAATTGCAGTGTATGTAACCCATATGCCTAAAAAGGCTATCTCTGAGACACCTACTGAGGGTAGGTTACTGTTTCTGGGCAGATTAGCTACCCACAATGAGAAATTTCTAGAAGCAGGGAGTGGTAGCATTTTTGAGCATGCTCCACAGGATGCCTTGCTGGTGTGATGTGGTGTGGCCAGTCAGATGACATGAGAGCAGCAGTCTGTGCAGACAGCAGGCTAGAGCTGCTTTGAGAAGAGCCCATGTGCTCAGTTTTCAGGAGAGAAGCTGAGCCAGGAGTGAACAAGATGTTTTCTCCCTCCCATGGAGTCATCTGCAACAAATTTTGTAGACATGCATATGGGACAGAGGGCTGGTTGCAAAGGAGAAGGAAAAGCCTGCATGGAATGCTACAGAAGATTCCTGCAATGAGAGAAGAAGAGGACAGATATTTCTTACCACTCAAGCTTCTAGACTTGAACAGAGACTGTAGCTGAGAGTTGGGTGAACTCCACCTGGACTTTGGAACTCTTGGGTATCTTTCCTGCGGGGGTTTCTGTAGGGATTGTTCTTGGTTAATTGTATTTTGTTTTCTTAGGATAAGGTTTATTTAGTTAGTAGTTAATAAAGTTCATTGTTATGTTTGTTTGTAGTAGTATTTTAATGTTGAGTAACTCTGAGCAATCTTTGCTGTGAGTCCCATACAGACTGGATCCTGGGTCTCCAGCTGCTTTCTCCACAGGGATTGGGGTGTATTTCTGTGAGGCACTGGAGAAGGGCAATTGAATTAATTTTAGCCCACCCGAAGGTTACATGTAGACATACCCTCAGGGTAAATGTGTGCCAGTTTCGTTCACAACTGGACACCTTACTATCCAGTCTGAATAAGACAAGATCCTAGACATACTTCCCCTACCCCAGGCCAGGGATTAAATTGTGACTCTGAGCATCACAGTTCAGTCCAGCTTCCCCCTTGCTCCATGAAAGCCCCTTTCCTGGCACAGCTCTTTGCCTCTCTGTGCTATGCTGGTAGGCCAATCAACTTGCACAGGTGGGGGAGTAGCAGCAGCTGCTCTCCCTTTCTACACAGGGGAGTAAAGGGAATCATTCCTTTCCTGCACCATTGCATAACCAAGATCATGTCTAAGCCCCAAGAGATTGTGAACCATTCTTTTTGGTAATAAGAATAAGCATTCTCAGGCCAAATCCTTCACATCTGCCTGACACAAATGGCCATAATGGAACCATGCTTGTAAATAAGGCAAGCAGGATTCAGCTTTTACCTTAGGAAATGGGGAGGAATGAATAATACAAGATAGAACTGCCCTAACGGAAGGGAAAAAGCCAAAGGAGACAGATTATAATATTAGGGAACCTGATTAAATATAACATTTTTATTAGCGCAATAGCTTTGTTGTTATTTTAAGGATTGAAGGCATAGAATTTCAGTTTGAATTCTTTTTTTCATGTTAGAGTTTAAGATTACAGTGTAAAATGTCCCCTCATAAATTAAATATTCAGTGGACCTAGTCTGGAACACTTCTTCAGAATAGATAGTGGAGTAGCAGTAGCAGAGGATGAACAGGACATTCAGAACTTGGCCTTAGCAGAGAAATAACTGAATCTCTTTCTGTCTATCGTAATACACATGATTTTGATTGTGAAATTAAATGGCTACAACAGAAACATTCTAAATATGCAAAAAAAAAAAAAAAAATTGGAGTAAGGGGGAAGAATGAGGTCATGCTCTAGTTCATTTTCCCTACTTATAGATAGCAGGGAGGTTCACTCTATTGCCAGCAGATCGAGGGATGTGATAATTCCCCTCTATTCGACACTGGTCAGGCCGCATCTGGAATATTGTGTCCAGTTTTGGGCTCCCCACTACCGAAAGGATGTGGACAAATTAGAAAGAGTCCAGCGGAGGACAACAAAAATGATTAGGGGGCTGGGGCACATGACTTATGAGGAGAGACTGAGGGAACTGGGTTTATTTAGTCTATAGAAGAGAAGACTGAGAGGAGATTTGATAGCAATCTTCAACTACTTGAAGAGGTGCTCCAAAGAAGAGGGAGGTAGGCTGTTCTCGATGGTACCAGAGGACAGAACAAGGAGCAATGGTTACAAAACATTTTTCCTTTTGCTAAAAGTGGCAGTGAAGTGCTTTTGTGGTTAAGGAGTTGCACTAGGATTCAAGAGTACTGAGTTATACTTCTGGCTCTGCCTCAGACTGCTTGGCTATGTCTACACTTACTAAAATTAGTTCGAATTAGTTAGTTTGAACTAACTAATTCGAACTAATTTTAGTTATTTCAAATTAGCTTAATTTGAACTAGAAAAAATTAGTTTGAACTAATTCATCGCACTTGCTTAGTTCGAATTAGCGATCTCCATTGATTTCAATGGGCCAGTTAGTTCGAACTAAGAAATTAGTTCGAATTAACATGGCCATATTGGTTAATTCGAATTAGTTAGTTCGAATTAACCCTTACTTCGAATACCCTATTTGAAGTTATTAGTTCAAATTAAGGAAGTCCTTAATTCGAACTAATTAAAGCCTAGTGTAGCCATGGCTTTAGTTAGTTTGAATTAAGCTTCCTTAATTTGAACTAACTTGCCAGTGTAGACATAGCTCTTGTGTCATTTCAGCTCTCTGTGCCGCATTGTTCCAGCTGTAAAATAGAAGTACTAATACTTACCTTTTCCTCACTCTCTGCCTGTTTTGTCTATCTAGCATATAAACCCTTCAGAGCAGAGACTGCCCTTTCTAGCCATGATCTGGCCCATTAAAGTCAAGGGAAAGACTTTCACTGACTTTGTCTGAGCACTGGATTAGGTCCTCTGAGTATACAAATGGCAGATAGCACACTAGAGCCTCAGTTGAGGCCTCTAGTTCCTATTGTAATACAAATAATGACAATGGTATAAAAACATGGGGACTGAAGATGCAAAACTAGTAACAATCACAACCTTTGTTTTATCTTGACACAGTTTTTAAGTGTTTATGGGCTAACTTGCACCTTCAATTTTTATGCATGGGAGAGCATAAGAATCCAACTGTGTTGCCTGCATGGGTTCAGGATTCATGGAGGATAGGATGTACAATACAGGTGATCTGTAAAACTTTCATTCAGCATCATTTGTACAGATTCATAAAACCAGACAAAATTAGCACTTAGCCCTGACTCTAGCGACCCATAATTATTGAAAACCACTATCAAACATAAGGGCAAAATCAGCAGCAAACTTCATTTTGATAAACAATCTACAAAGACTAACTTTTTGTTTGTTTGTTATAAAGCAGGGGTCTCAAACTCAAAACCGCGAGGACCGCATTGGTGCATTGGTGCAAGGGCCGCTTCACTGAAACCTTTTCATACAACAGTTTTAAAAACCCTGATGGGCCACCAGTTTATTCAATTAAAAGTAAATTAAAAAAAATAATTAATTGAAGTCAAAATGATTGTAAATAAAATTAATTAATTAACTGGGTTTAATTAATTGAATTTGAATGGATTTTTAATTAAAATTACTTTTTTAGAACTTTTACTGCACAGTTGCACGGTCCACAGGGACAGAGAGTGTGCAGCAAGCTAGTGTGCTGTAGATTAAAACCCAGTTTGCCATGCACTGCCTGTTCAACCAGGCAGGCCATTAATAAGTTTTAGAGACTATGGTCTTGAACCTGCAGTGTGCTGAGTACTCTGCTCCTCATCCAGAACATCAGTAAAGAATGTGCATAAAATGCTATGCATTTCAGTAGTGTTCTGGAGGTCAATGAGACTACTCACATGATTAAAATGAGACAGGAATTGCTGGGGCAGATGTTTAGCACCCTCCTGGATCAAGCTCTCTGTCAAATCTATATTTGTATAAAAATAGCTTTTGTCTCTGCGCAAAAGAATGAATGGACACAAGTCTGACATCAGAATTCACAACATTCAAAACCCAATAGGGGAACACTTCAATCTCCCTGCTCACTCCATTGATGACTTGTTAATAGCTGTGTTCAAACAAATGAATAACAAATCGCAGCTTCAAAGAGAAACTGCAGAACTGGAATTTATATGTAAATTTGACTCCATTGCCTCAGGGTTAAACAGGGGCTATGGATTTTTTCTTACCTTCCTGAACATGCTATTCCCCAGCGTTTGAACCATTACATCTACTTTGATTTTCTGTTACAGCCTGACCTGATCCTATGTCATACATTTTCCTGCATTTAATTTCCTCCCATTCTGTAAGGTTCCCATCTTCAAAGCGACTGACAAAGTGGGATTTTCTCCCACGAAAGCTCATGTGATAAATACATTTGTTAGTCTTTAAAAGTGCCACAGAACTCCTTGTTTGTTTTTCTTTTAAAATGTAGTAACCCTAACCCTGATTTAATTTACACTCTGATAAGTAACTCACAGTGTAACACTATGGACTTCAGTAGTCACTGCTGGATCTATACAGGTTTAGGTAAATTTAGAATAAGGTCCAGAAATTGTTGAAATTATCTGCTAGCAAGCATTCACTGAGTACACAATAACTTTAGTCCAATCTAAACAGAATGAATGTGTATATGAGAACCTGCATTCAATCTTTTTCTCCTGTCTGCCTATGGTAAATTAAGTGAATGATGTTTCTAACAAATCAAGACAATGTGTTGTATAAAGAAATCCTGAAAAACAATCAAATCTAGTGTAAAAATTATACACTGTACTTGTCTCATACCAAACCAGTATTTACATATTGACATTGTAACTGATGGTGAGGTTTTTCAAGAATATCAAACATCACATTACAATATTTATTTTCTTTCTTTTTTTTCCTTCCCCTGCTTGTGTTTGCCTGGTCCCAAAAGATCAACTCTCAGTCTCAGTGCAAAATTGTCCAGTTTTGATGATGTCATTTATACCATTTCATCTTTGTTCTGTTTATATTGCTTTTCCTAGCCTTAGTCTTTTGCAATGATACATTTTCACTTAGTCAAATTTAGACAGCCTTACGTTTTCAAGCAGTTCAATATGTAATTTCATTCAACTTAAAAATTAGTTCAATATTTCAAGTAGTTTTCTCTTCTGCTTGCTCATTTGTTTTCTGTAATGAATTCAATACGTAAACTGATTTACATTTGAAAGCAACCCTAATTCTAAGCTTTTTTTTTTCAAAATATAAATCCATTCATCTTTCAACAGTGACAAGGACTCTTTCTCTGGGAATTTCAGTTCTGCCATTGAACATTTCCAGAGCAGGCAAAGGATCTGCTTTCTATCTCAGACAGGAGCATGCACAGGGTTCGGGGGAGCAAGGGGATGGGCCCTCCCAGGAACTGGTGGGGAGGCACAGCACTCTTCCAGCCCTTCAGGGCCCCAGCTGTGAGAGTGCATGCTCTTCCAGAGCCCCTAGGCAGATGGGAGGGTACATAAATAGGCACCTTCAAAATGAACCTGCCACTCCCCTGATCTTAGACATGTAACATTTCCTACTATAGCTGATTGAATTATTTGTTGTCAACAAAGTATCCAATAATTTAGCCCTTTTTTTGGATTTCTGAATTAATCATGAACCAGTCATGATTTCTGCAATCATATTTTTTATTGGTAACATTGTTCACCATGTAGATTATACAAATAGATTTTAGATGATTAATGGAATCCTCTCTTGGAAGGGCCTCTGAATTTAGTTGGGAATGTTCCAGATGAGAGGATCCTGATTGCTGCAATCCAGTCTTGGAGACTGCAACTCCCATGATGCATTGGAGAAGAAAGAGCTTTCTGCTCACATGAGTTAGGGGAGCCTTGTTTTGGATTAAGAGGCAGCATGCATTGGGCTCCATTTTTTGTGAGGTGCTGAGGTTCTGGTTGAAGGACTGGAGATAGCTTTGTGGAGCTTTCTCCAAACCAGGAGCTGCTACTGAAAAACTGCTGGGGATTTGACTATGCAGGGAATCAAGGAAGCTGTTGAAGCTATTGTTGGGCTTCATTGTTGTCAGTAACTGGAACTGTTGTAGTGACCATAATTGACTGAGATTGGCCTGCAGTAAAGGCAAAGAGAGTAACCATCAGCTTTGTTGTTTGGGAAAGTGCTTTCAGGGAAACAGAGATGGTGAAGACACTTTATGGGGTTTCCCTGAGTCTGACAGAGAGGAAGTGGTCTTATTAGCTACTCAGGATCCAGAGTTACTGATCTCTGGTTATAACAACTGTATAACAAGTTGGAATGATCCCAGATTAGAATCACTCTTCCCCTTGTTGCCTTGGCTGGACTACTTTATTGGACCAACAGAGTGTTGTTCCTGACTTCAGGATCTTCAAGTGGGCCCACACAAGATCTGTGAAATAAGAGGAGTGCATATCCAGAAGTGAGTTAAACAGTACCGGTGTAAATGTAAGTCAATTGTTTCATTTACTATTGTATTTTAATTGATTTATTGATAAACCCTCCTACTGATTCAAAGTGATTATAACATTTTAATTAACCTCAGCCTTATATCATGTTTTTTTTTTAATTGTTAACGCTAATGTGAGTGTGTATTCCTTGTATACTGTTAATAATTGGTACTTTTGGGTTAGAGCCATTGCATAGATTTAGCTGAGGTTTATTTCTGGAGGCTCCCAAGACATGCCAATCAGGGTGTGCAGGGCCCAGCTGAGTGGAGGCATTCCCAAAATTAATTTCCTGTGTAAGTACGAGTACTGCAGCAGAGCAATGGACAGGATATTCCCTCATATCCAATATTACCACTGGGATACTCAGGATCTCCTTTACTGTCAACAACATCAGGCACCTGGCCACACAGGTGAGTGCTGTTTGCTCCCAAGTAACCCAGGAAAGAAAGAGAGTGTCACAGAATATTTTTTTTCTGTTTGCTTTGATAATTTGTCCTTCATAGTATATGTTTGGTCACCTGAATCTTGCTTCTGCTACAGCAGAATATTATAAAACAAGAGAGAGATGAATATTTTATGTTATCGAAGGCACTTTGGCCACATAATCAAACACCCAGACATTTAGGAGTCTGCCTGTCTTTGTAGGCCCTTAAGTCCACCATATAGGTACAACTGACATTTTCAAAACTGTCATTCAGCTGCCATCTAATCACAGAGGTTATGTCTACACTTGTTAATTTAGGTCGACTTAGCTAAGTCGACTTAACAAAGTCAACTTTAAGTTGACTTTTTAAAGTCGACTTAGCATGTCCACACCTAAATTTTAAGTCGATTTAGGGGGGACCCTACAAAATCGACCTAGAGCATCCACACTGGATGCCTAGATCAACTTGTAGGGGCTAGGTGGACCTGGGACTGGTCCATGGTGGTAGGGGGGGGCACCCCTTGCCAAGTGCCAGGGGGTGCAGCCTTTGCCCCATAGTACCTGGGTACAATGGGGCAAAGGGGGACAGGGACCCTGGCAGGGCATAGGGGCAGGGTGGGCAGGGCTCTTCCCTGCCCTGCCCTGTGGGGGGGCATGCCAGGCTGTGGCTGTGCCAGCCACCCTGGCAGGGAGGGCAGTGGGGAAGTCCTGGAGAGCCCTAAGTCGACTTAGAGTCGACTTAGGGCTACTCTGAGTCCACACTGGCTTAAGTTGATGTTAGAAAGTCGACTTAAGCAGAAAGTTGACTTAAAAGTAGGTTTAACAAAGTCAACTTAATTTTTCCTTAAGTTAGCTTAAGCAGCTGCTTAAGTCGACTTAAGGAAAGTGTAGTGTAGACACAGAGTAAATTAAGTCGACTTAAGCAAGCTTAAATCAACTTAATTTACAAGTGTAGACACACCCAGAGAGCCTAAGTCTCTACTAGTTGGCATTCAGAAAGCTACCTAAGTCTTGATGCTACCTCAAAGCTCAGGCCTGGCTTGAAGCCCTCAATCAAGCTCAATCCTAGAGACCCTGAAGTGGGATTCTCAAACTAAGTGACAAAATCCCTACTTCAGCACTGGGGCCCAATACTGTAGAAATTCTCTGAGCATGTCTAAGATCCCAGATTCCAAAGCAGAGGGCCAGATGCAGGCCACTGTTGACAGAGAGGGCATCATCTATACAAAGAAAGCTGGGGCACAGGGAAATGTAGGGAAAGCATGAGAGAGGTATTGAATCTGAGCAAGAAATAGAGAGCAAGAGACACGTGGTTTTGGGTGGTAGGGCATGTGCTACTTAAGTGACTGAGAAGGTTTGCAGCTGAGGATCCTGAGTGAGGGAGATATCTCTCTCTCTCTAATGACAAAGATATCTATCAACCACGCATCTAAGCCCTTTCCCTCTTCCTTCCCCTCTCTTTGGCATTTCATTCCTTGCTAGCTTAGGCAGCTGACTGTTGACTGCTTTGGATCCCATTTTTAGGGATCCAACTTGCCCCATGCATTGTATGTGGAGCCTGGCTGCCTAGCTCAGAACTGAGGATTACACGAGGTACCAGGGTACCTAGGAATCAGGCATTGTAGTATTGAGCTGAGCAAAACGTACTTTACAAAGCCTTGGCTATGTCTACACTTGAAAATTTAGGTTGACTTAGTGAGTCTACACCTACATTTTAAGTCGACTTTGGGTGGAACTTACAAAGTCGACCTAGAGTGTCCACACTGGACACCTAGGTTGACTTCTAGGGGCTAGGGGGACCTAGGGCAGGTCCACGGGGGAGGAGGGGCACCCCTTGCCCAGTGCCAGGGGGCTCAGACTTTGCCCCATTGTACATGGGTACAATGGGGCAAAGGGGGTCAAGGACCCTGGTGGGGCATAGGGGCAGGGTGGGGGGGCATGCCAGGCTCCCCCTGTGCTCCCCCCCCAGCAAGGAGGGCAGTGGTGCAGTCCTGGAGTAGCCCTAAGTCGACTTAGGGCTACCCCAGGTCTACACTGGCTTAAGTCGACTTGAAAAAGTCGACTTAAGCCTTAAGTCAAATTAAATCCAGGTTTAATAAAGTTGACTTAATTTTCATTAAGTCAACTTTATTTTCCTTAAATCGACTTAAGCAACTTGCTTAAGTCGACTTAAGGGAACTGTAGTGTAGACGCAGAGTAAATTAAGTCGACTTAATCAAGCTTAAGTCGACTTAATTTACAAGTGTAATGCACCCCTTGTGAGGATCTGGGCTTTTATGATGGACTGGTTGTGCTGTTTTGATGTCCTTAAAGTCATTCACCTAGTAACAACCGTGCATAAGTAGTAACTTATATATAAACACAATATAAATACCCCTGAACATTATTTCATTTTGTGCAGGGAAAAAAGGAGAGATAATAACTCCCTTTATGGGAACTGGAGGTTTGTCAGCCGAACCTTTTGGGGTTGAAGTAAGGATGAGGGGAAAGAAAAAAAAGTGAGTTTTAAATGACCTCCCCCCAACCCCCCTTGCAATTCTCCAAAATGACTGGCAGCAATTTATGGCCTTTTAACTCACATACACTTACAAATCCGTTTTAAAATGTATCTACAAACTGTTCAGTATTCTAAATTGAGTTATTAGAAAAGTTGAAATTGGTTGCTGGGCTACACCTATCTATTCAAAAGGCAGCTGAGTGTTGTGTTCTAAAGTTTAAAGAATTTGCACTGGGAGAAGCGAGTCATGGCTATAAAGTCTGGCTAGGAAAAAGAGTTTTTAATCTTCTGGCTGGTTGGAAACAAACAAGGCCGTCCTAGCAACTGTTGAAAGCTGAAAAACGAACAAGTTGGAAACACTGCTACCAAATGGCAGGTGAATACTTGACAGTTAATCAGACACGCCATTTATTATGATTTAAATCACATTACTTCCATATAACTTTTATAGCTTGTCTATGTCATATTTTAAAGCAGTCATAAAGTCTGTCCGAGAGCAAGATATTGCTGATTCTGCAGTCCTTATGCAATTGGAACTACTCCTGATCTCAGTTGATGACTCTTACAGGGGATTAGTCAGGGGTTGGGTTCTAACATGTTGTACAGGACCCTACTCCCTGCCCACAAGGTCACAACACAGTTTGGCTCAGCTGCCCTTCTATCCAAACAAGGGGGCAATCAGGCCAAATCTGAGTGGAGTTGCAACCTTGTGCACCATGTCACAATGCCATTAACAGGAATTTGGTCTGACTGCTCGCTCTTCTGTATAGAGAGGCAGCCACATCAAATTCCAAGTGGTATTGCAACCACCCAGCTATACTGATGCTCCAGAACACTCTGGCCAGAGCCATTCTGATCTAATATGGGATTACTGCTTAAAAATGGCCCAGACATGACTCTTGTTTTCATCTTTCTGGACTATGGAACTTTGAGCAAGTGCAAAAATCTTGATGGGGGGCTGGGGAGGGGCGCTATTCATCCCTCTGCCCTCAGCTACCATAACTGTCACCACTGGTGTATACTACTGAATGTACAAGTTCTACTTGAATAGCCTTTAATCAAAGACATAGTCTCCTTGGCTATGTTTACACTGACAAGTTAGTTCTAATTAAGGAGGCTTAATTCGAACTAACTAAAGCCATGGCTACAGTAGGCTTTAGTTAGTTCAAATTAAGGGCTTCCTTAATTCGAACTAATAAGTTCGAATAGGACTTCAGAAGTAAGGGTTAATTCGAACTAACTAGTTCGAATTAGACAATATGGCCATGTTAATTCGAACTAATTTCTTCGTTTGAACTAACCGGCCATTGAAATGAATGGGGATCGCTAATTCGAACTAAGCAGGTGCCATGAATGGCACTCGCTTAGTTCGAACTAACTTTTTCTAGTTCGAATTAAGCTAATTCAAACTAACTAAAATTAGTTCATATTAGCTAGTTCGAACTAACTAATTCAAACTAATTTTAGCAAGTGTAGACATAGCCCTTGACTTCAGTAGGACTATCCATGTGAAAAGGATTACTCAATGGGTAAAGCTGCTGAGATTTTCTCACATTCTCTATGATACACCAGTGTACTGATACACAGCAATGCTCAACCACCGTTTATGATGATCGTCCTTATTCAGCACTGGCTCAATCCTTTTCCCATCAATATATGTGAGTTTTTCCATTTATTTCAATGGGAGCAGGACTTAGGCACAAAGTACATTAGCACCGACATCAGTCGATCTCTAGCCAGCAAATTACTTACGCACACATTCATCTCTTGCAATTTGCAGAATAAGATTAAGGTCAAGCAGGTGCTTAAACGCTTTGCTGAATCAAGGCTTAAGCAAGCAACCACTAAATAAATTTAATTGTATTTGAGAAGTGAAAGAGTCAGCATGGAAGATTATTTTTTTTCATATTTAATTTTTAAAAAGGTTTCCAAAGCAAAATGCCTCATTTATAAAAGGAAATAACTATGTTAAAACTTGATGCTTCAGCCATTGATCTCAGTGGAAAAGCTTTCCTGTTGGCCTCAAAGGGAGCAGTAGTAGGCCGTTAGTTATTATAAATACTTTATAGTTTCAACAGACTTATGTGATGTGGTCAAAATGCATTAGTCAGTTTGCTGAAATGCTGTTTCTGATTACTTCAGAAGCAACAAATGTCTTTAATTTGATGCCTTGTCATTGTACAGAAAATTCATTGAAAAAGATGGGATCTGAATTTCATGAGAAAGCTAAACCTATACTTCAAAAATGGAGCAAGTCACAGTAAAAAGTAGTCTTTCATCACAGTGTATTTTTGTGCTCTTAGATCCCATAAGAAATAAATTCTTACTTTGTGAAATAGGAGATATGTATGTACCTTAGAGGTTCGGTAAGAGTTTCAGTTCATGTTCTAAGAGTGTGGCTTTCCTTGAATCTTTCTATTTTTCATCCCTCTAAACGGAGGAAGCATTTTTAGTAAATAGCACTTCCACATGAATAAAAAAACCTAGAGAAATAGTGGTTTCACAGATTATTTTTATTACAGTTTTAGAAGCTTTCTAAAGGATTATCAAAATATTTTACAACTTTTTGAGTGGAGGGAGTTGTTTTTTTGTTTTTGTTGTTTTTTACTCTATTATGGCCAATGTTTCAAAAGGGGCTAGTGATTTTTGGATGCCTTAATTTTTGGGTCCTGAGCTTGGAGACTTCGTCAAGGTTTTTTTTCTTGTTTTGTTTTGTTTTTTATTTTTTCAGATAGTACTTAACATATCTCCTCTCAAAAAAAGACCCTTTAACTTGTCTGAAGTTTGGCCCCCAAGAACTGACAAAATTTCTAATCAGTTTTGAAAAAGTTATCCAATCACTTTTTCTAAATGGATAGTAACATAAAAAAGTGCCTACAGTCTGTCATTCTAGACTCTTTTAGACTGAACTCTAGGCTCTTTCAGTGACCAGGATAAAATGGTGTCTACAAACAGTGTAGTGATACTACACAAGGAGAAACTTTCTGCACTGCTGTGGGTGAATGTGTTCACCAGACTTTAGTTCTAAGAACTATGACTTCTTTCAGCCACTTCTCTGTAAGTTTCTAAGTGTCTCCAATGCTGACTTCAGTGGGACTATTCACACACTTAAAGTTATTCACAGGTATACATGCTTTGCTGAATTGGGTCTAGGTTAGTAAAGGGAAGTAGCAAGACTGTGGCATTGAAGTTGTGAAATTAGAGGGTTAGTGGGTCCAGCAGATAAGTCACTGGCCTGGGAAATTTGGATTCTACTTCATGTGCTTGCTCATGTCCATTCTATGTTAGGTGTGCATGCATTTTTGTGCACAGTTGCCGGAGATTTTTCTCTTAGTGGTACTGGTAAGGCTGCACTTCAAATCCTGCACTAGAAAAGAAAAAGAGGCTATAAAGCTGATGACTATTCTCATGGAAGCTGCCCTCCAACCCATCTCCCAGCCACTCCAATTCCAAACTGAACATATTGGCCTCAGTATGAAGTGTACCGCCAGCACCAAGCTCTGTTCACCATCTCTGCTGCTAAGAAAGAAGTACAAAAATCAGCACACCAATAGAGGACAATCACCAACACAGAGGAAGAACAAGCAAGAGAGGGAGTGATACCTGTGCCAGTCCTGTCTGATACCTAGGAACAAAGTGGGCACTGTCAACTTTGCTGAGGTCATCAAGTCTGATGCAGGACCCCTTGCCAACTTCTGGTGGTGCCAGCAGCCAGGCAGTCCCCTCAATGCCGGAAGCCTTCCAGGTAGCCAAAGACCCATTGGTTCCCCTCACTCCACTAGGGCACTGGGCACCAATGGCCCCTCAGGAGGAAGGAGTACGAGGTCTTGACCACCTTCCTGGAACTGGGCCCTTGGACACCATCCAGAGGCAAGCCTTTGGAATACATCAGGTCGTAGTGAAAGGCTCATATTTCCCTGGGGAAGATACCCCTGGGTGAGAACACGATGGTATACCCCTGAAAAGGCTTACATCATTCCCTCAATATTTTGTGGACCCTCCAAAAGATATTGTCCAGGCCACTTGCACCTGTCAGGATGGCCTTGTGGGTGGCAGGGTGGATTGTCAGAAAGCCTGCTCTGCATAGCTTCAAATGGTAATAAAATGAGAGCTTTACTTCCTTGAGATGTTATGTCAAGCTTTCCTTATTAGAGAAGCTCTCACTCCTTTTTTTTTTTATTTTAGAGTTTGATTTGTGATCTGGGAAGTTGCTAGAGCTATTGAGGTGCTTCTTGTTACTTTATTTTCATGTCTTGTGATTCATTTCAAAGTGCTGGCCTGAAATGTTTCCACTGAGCTTCTTGCCACGTATAAAAGCATCTGAAAACAATGTTTTAATTAAAATCTGCTTTTGTGAGCCTACTGTTTTCATTTATATTTGGTGGCAGCTGGAATTACTTGTGACACTGACAGTATGGGAGCAAGATGTCAGAGAAAGAAAATTGGTTTGTTTTTTGTTTGTTTTTAAATGCCAGTCTAATACTGAAGAATAAATTCAGTGTTTAAAAATTAAAATATTAAACATTTACTGTTCCTCATCTGACTGTTTAAATAAAAACTAAAGCAGGATAGAAATGGGTTGTCAATCTCTGATTTTGGATGTTAGTGCCAGTATCACAGATTTTGTACCTTTCAGATAAATAGCAGCTGACTAGAATGTGCTCAAAATGTAATTTTTAACTAAGTTTTCTTCTCACATACATTTCACGGGCTTTATGTGTTGACAAAGGCTTTATACATTGCAGATGTTCACAGGACTGCCTGAGGAAGGTGCCTACACTGTTCTGTACACAATTAATTTATGCACTGCCTACCACAGAGGGGCCCAACCTGGATGAGCTCTTTAAGCCGTGCTACAATTTAATATCAAATTTTAGAAAACAGAATGATCTATACCCAGTCTTGAGTTCCATTCATCTATCATCCTCTGTGGAGTTATTTACTAACATACCATGGAGATCGGCCCTTTGTAGATTATGGAATCTAATCTGCAAAAATATATGATTGTGTGAACTGATTTGTAGTTAATGAGGCATGGAGTCTATGTTTAAACAATTGGGAAAACAACATAATTTAATCTTATTCTTCCCTTCTAAATAGCATTATTACTGAAATCGAATGGCCGTATCTAGTTACACTGCAAGGAGGCAGTACAGAGCCTTATGCCTACATGTACATTTTTTTCCCAGTTGGATTGTTCTTGTTGTGGATGTCTGGTTTGTATTACCTCCACACAGCTATTTCTTAGTAATGGTGCCATATGGTACTCTGATTGCTTGACAGCCATTATTAGCCAGTCAGAGAACAGGGCTTTGCAAAATTACTGTATGTTGTCCCTCCTCCACAATAAACTACAATATGCTCTGACTATGAAAAATCTCTCTGCTTTGAATGGTCCTCTACTCAGAATGCTTTTTAACCTATAGATTGTCCAAACTCTTTTAGCTACAACATCAAATTCCAACTTACTTCAGCTAACAGCAAAACTCAAAAATGTGTATGAAAGAGAAGGAAACAAACACTGACCATAAAGACATGACACTGTAGAACTGCTGAAGGGAACAACTGTCGCTCTTTTTAGCCAGTGACACTGTTTATGTCAGTTTTACCAATTCCAGTGTTCAGAATTCATGACACAGCTTCCCCCCTCCCCCCCACATCAGGAAATTGGCTTAAAAATCATGAGCTTTAAAAAAGTAGTAACTGTGACATTCTTTTTATTTGCCTTCTAGTTTCTGATGCTTTAAAATATTTTTTTTTTAGGTTTTTCTCTATAACTCTAAGAGTTAGAACCAGTTTTTTTTAAAGATGAAAGTTGATATTCTCTCATAATCACTTGACTCCATGAGCTAGGGATTGAAGAAAAACTACATATAGTGAGATGTAGTAAAAATTGAGAGTTAGCAATATGATTATCTCCAAAGAAAGGGAAGGTCACTTCCAAAAAGCTCACAAAATCAATTTATAGGAGAAAGAATTAGACCTTCAGATTTGTATCTGAGAGAAATCTCACTGTGAACTTTCCTGATTGGGCATCTGGACTACACCCAGAGACACTCAAGAATAAAGTTGATCATGTATATCCTTCCTATGCTGTTGTGTACCTGTGTGATGACTAGAAAATAATAGCAAACCAAGAAAGGGCAAAAGATTAATCAGACGCAATATGCTGCATGTAATATTTTTTATTGCTGTTGCTCTGCCTTTTGAGTAATGGAGGGGCTTGTTCTGACACAGCACACTGGAATGAGGTCAATATCAGTAATTGTTTCCACTGTGATGTCACTTGTATATACACTGTGCCATGGTGGCATTTCCATTTCTAGCACCCCACAAATCAGAGGTCATTCAGCAATGGTAAGGTTTCAGAACATGATATTCTTCAAAGTAAGTTACAGTTGGAGATATTCTAACCTCATTCTCTAGATAATGAGAAAATTCATATTAGCAGGGAGGGGACTATATTAGTATTCCAAGTGGCTCTGTGTAGATAGAATGACTAATCTGCTTTAACAGGCTACCTTTATGTTTCTAGGATAGCAGCACACTTCTTAAATCTGTCTTTCTGCAGAAAAAAATGTTGTGTTCTTTGGTTATTTGAGCCTCTTTAACTTCTAAGCTTTTGCTGAAAGATGATTATGTTTACAGAAATTAAGTTTTAATTAGGATTTCCTTGTCTTTTGTGAAAATATTGGCTGATTTCTTTTTAATAACATGCATTCAGCATATTAATTTAGGAATTGTCTATCTGAACCAATGGTCTTCAACCTGGGCAATACCGCCCACTCGTGGACATTTTGTGATTTTTACTGGGCGCTACAAACAATTAATGTAATGACAAGGGCAATTTATAAAAAGTAACAATTTATGTAGGTGGGCAGTAAACTTACTGCAAATGTGAATATATTGAAAAAGTGGGCACTGATCAAAAAAGGTTGAAGCCCACTGATCTAAACAAATGTTCCAGGATGATACTCATGTGACTTCCTTGCCCTTCCCTAGGGGACTGCATTATGATGTCATGAATTACTTAAATAGCTGCTGCTTCTTGAAATCTGAATTCAAATGCCATTTGGATCACACTAGTAATTTGCATAATATCATTTGGATCAGATCATAATGAAATGTAAATTATATTACAACGCAACAGCTCCCATGCTTTTTTTAAGCAGTATAAATGATTGAAGAAATATCATCAAGGGAAGACTAATTACAATAACATTAAATTACTAGATCAGAATTGTGGGACAGAATAATGGAAAACTGCCTGATCTGATGCATCTTGGTGGTGATATGAGTGTGTTAACTAGGTGTATTTTAAATATTCTTACCAAGCATTGGCTGGAGAGGATGCTACTAGCCTTTGCAATCTGTGAAGGAAGTGGTTTGACTGAAGAAGAAGAAAGGAAAGACACACCTGATATTACATAAGTGAATCACCTGCAAACTGTACATCCTACAATCTCCTCTCTGCCATGCACAACAGAGGTAAGTGGATATTGACTCAGAAATATCCTTTTTATTGAATGGAGTATGCTGTCTAGGCTGCTTGATTCCTCACTAGCATATTCCCTGGAACTTTTGAAGCTCCTCAGTGTGAGACCCACATGATTGGTATTTTGTGAGATTTGGAGATGTGAATTGTTAAAATCATTTGGGCTAGAAATGGGGAGTAGGTCCCCTATATGTCATGTTTTGTACTCAATCAGCATAAATGTCAAGCAGGGAATCCATGTCTGCATGGAAACTAGCTGTTAGTTCCTTGACTTCCATCATGACTTCTGTCTCCTCTCCTCCTCCTTGTCCATCATACAGAGGGATAACATGGAGCAGTGTGGGGAGAGCTCTGCTCATGAATGAACCATGATGCAAGTAGTAATGCAGAAGGAGTGGAAATCTGGAGTCTACTGGTTGTACATACTGAAAAAAGCACAGATCCCTGTAAAAGCTCCCGCCTCCATGGGGAGAATGTAGTAGGAGCCCCAAGAAGTGACTCTCAAGAACTTTTTTTAGCTTTTTAATTTTATTTGGTGGGGTTTTTTTTATGCAACCGATTACCACTTGAGAGCACATTTTTATGGGGATGGGGGGCAGAAATTGCAACCCTACAGTCTTTTCATCTTTGATCACAACAAAGTATTTTCTATATGAAATTCCGCCAAAAGAAAAATCTGACTTACCCGTGGTTCTTATATGAGTATGTATGAGCACATACATTTTTAAGAAACACATTTCTGAACATATATCTGAGACCAGTAGAATGGATCCAGCTAGATTTTTCTCCATATAAATGAGGCAGTTGCTAACATGGGGTCCTTTAGCAGGGGTCCTTGCTCTGACAGAGCCTAGATCTCTTAATTTTCAAGACATGCTTCAAATTCTGTATTCTCTTTCGGATTTTGGGTGGAGGCAGGCTAAGATTGGAAGGGGACAGTGGGTATTTTCTATATCTGGGGAGCTCTTTATGTTAATATTGTGTTTTTAAAATATATTTATATTTTTTTATTTCTATTACTTTGTTTTAATTTATAGCAGAGGCATAGCATATGTTGTGTAGCTAATGGTGTTATTAAAATAAAATTGAATTTATAAATAAATGTGCAATTTAATGTTGCCTTGTTTATTTTTGTTTTCTGTCAAAAACGGTATGATTGAGTTATTTTTTCAGAAAACAAACCAAAGCAAAAGGAAATCATGCACTTGTCTCAACAAAATTAAGTTCATTGCTCATAGATCCCTTGGGAGACTATTTCACTGTAAAAGATTTATGCAAATATTTCTATCCTTCTGTAGGGCACACCCAAGCTATGATGATATATTGTTTAAAAATAGCATGATGTGTTTGATGATGGATTTATGCCAGCTCTCGGTGCGGATTATGGTTACAGATCTGTTTTGACCATTACACAGCAAATAGTAACATCTGGAAATTTGAAGTTCAAAGGTCATTTTCCTCATAAAGCTAAACTAGTATGATTCATAACAACCTGATTTTGACCTTCAATTTAACAGAGTCCTGCTGCTGCAAACATTGTACTGTAAAATATGTCTTTTTTCCCTTTTGAGTTGGTTTTATTTTGTTTTAGTTGAATTATTTAAACAGCTGATGTAGAATTACAAATCTTCCCTGCGTTTAAATGTAAAAGGTAGATTGTTGTGTCTTGCACATTAGCAGAAGACATGGTGAGCTCAGTGTTGCAAAAAGGACAATGTTCCTATCATTTAAAGTAGTCTAAATTCTCTTTGACTAGTGACATATTACTAATATTCTGGTATTCTTTTTATTTGTATTTTTATGTCACATCTCACCACAGGATATAAGCACTGCTTTGTGCTGCTTAGTGTTTTTATTTTCCTTGGGCTTATCTACTGTGCTGATGGACAGCACTAAAAAGCTCAAATTAACATACATTAATACAGGGGCTTTGATTGTGCCCTTGGGACATAAGGGATATGTGCAAAAGTAAATCCTCCCCTTATTCTCCTGCACAGCTGGGTTAGCTGTGGGCAGATTGTCTCTGTTTGCTGAATGCAGTCTCTACTCCCTGAAACAAGGATACAAGAGTTTGGAAATTCCAAAGGGATAGCTGTGTTAGTCTATTGCAGAAAAACTACAGAGTCATGTGGCACTTTTAAAGACTAACAGATTTATTTATCGCATGAGCTTTTGTGGGAGAAAATCCCACTTCGTCAGACATGGTTCTGCCTCCTTCCCAGCAACCAGCATGCCAGCCTGCACAGAAGGGCTGAAAATTAAAAAACAAAAAAAACCCACAATTGTTGTTACACTCTCTATCCTCAGGAACTAGAGGGAATAAAAGGAACAAGGGTTTCTCTCTGACACATCTTTCACTGATTCCTTTTTGTGTGACAAAGGTATACACTGCCCAGTCACAGGATTGAGACAAAAGGCTCCCTCTAACCCTGCCTCCCACCCCAGTCATTAGTAGCCTCTTTCCAATAGGCAGTTAAAGCTGGGACTTGTAAAAGTGTCTAATTCTTCTCTGATATAGGATATTCCGCAGATTACATAATGATGGGGAAATGAAATGAAAGGGAAACATACAATATCATAATTCACTTAAAAGCTCTTCTTGACACTCATTGTGGAATGGGATGTAGTAACCTGTTCCATGATGACTAGCTGGGAATGACACAAAAGCTCACTTGCCTACAGGAAGTATTCTCTTCCTCTTTCTTTCCTATAAATTGTAAATAATAAAGGAATCCCTTATTCTTTCTTGGGGAGGCCATACTATAGCTCCTGAGCCTCATTAAGGTCTTTAACAGCTAAAGTTTGGCTCACAGAGCCCCCATGCACCACCCCCAATTGTCCACATACCAGACTGGAGAGGGGAGCTTTGAATTTCTTCCGTGCAGCAGGGTGATGGGGCTAGAGGAGTCTGCCCAATGGGGATAGGGAGGGGTCAGTACATTTGGCTACCCCTGCTAAATTCCAATGGGATTTCAATGGAAATGAGAATTTTTATATAACCTATTTAATACATTCTTTTAAAGAGACATACACATAATTGGGTTAACAATAAGAGCATAATATTTGGTAAATGGAACTGCAGGTGTTAAGATCGACATGAAGAAATAACTGATAGCTTTATTGGCTTACTAGCTTATTGGAAGTAATTAAAATAAAGGAAAGAAAACATAACAATCAGTGATAACTCATTTAATACTCACAGTAATTTCTGTGGAGTTATAATATACAACTCCATACAAATTATTCAATATATAATAAACTTAGAAGGCAAAAACAATTTTGTTATATAGAGTTGCTAGATGGAGGGGAGGGAAGCAAAAATGGGATAGGATCAGAAGCTAAAATAGGGAAAGAACAAGTTAAAAATTACTTACACAAGTTAGATGTCTTCAAGTCACCAGGGCCTGATGATATACATCCTAGAATACTTAAGGAGCTGACACAGGAGATATCTGAACCATTGGCTATTATCTTTGAAAAATCATGGAAGATTGGAGAGGTCCCAGAGGACTGGAAAAGAACAAATATAGTGCCCATCTACAAAAAGAGAAATAAGGACAACCCAGGGAATTACAGACCAGTCAAATTAACCTCTGTACCAGGGAAAATAGTGGAGCAAATAATTAAGGAATCAATTAGCAAACATCTAGAAGAGAATAAAGTGGTAAGTGGTAGTCAGTATGGATCTGTCAAGAACAAATCGTATCAAACCAATCTGATAGCTTTCTGTAATGGGGTAACAAGCTTTGTGGATAGAGGGGAAGCAGTAGATTTGGTATAGCTAGACTTTAGTAAGGCTTTTGATATGCTCTTGCATCACCTTCTCATTAACGAACTAGGGAAGTACAACCTAGATGGAGCTATTATAAGATAGGTGTGAAACTGGTTGGATAATCACATCCAGAGAGTAGTTATCAAATGTTCATAGTCATGCGGGAAGGACATAATGAGCGGGATACCGCAGGTCTCGGTTCTGGGTCTGATTCTGTTTAATATTTTCATCAATGATTTAGATGATGGCATAAAGAGAACATTTATAAAGGCTGCCAATGATACCAAGCTGGGAGGATAGGATCACAATTCAAAATGACTTGGACACACTGGTGAAATGATCTGAGGTAGCTAGAATGAAATTCAATAAAGACAAATGCAAAGTACTCCACTTAGGGAAGAACAGTCCATTGCACACATATACAATGGGCAATGACTGCCTAGGAAGGAGCACTGCAGAAAGTGATCGGGATGTCATAGTGAGCCACAAACTAAATATGAGTCAACAGTGTAACTCTGTTGGGGAAAAAAGCAAACACCATTCTGGGATGTATTAACAGGAGTATTGTAAGTAAGGTACAAGAAGTAGTTCTTCCACTCTACTCCATCCTGATTAGGCCTCAGCTGGAGTACTGTATCCGGTTCTGGGCACCTCATTTCAGAAAAGATGTGGACAAATTAGAGAAAGTCTAGAGAAGAGCAACACGAATGATTAAGGGTCTGGAACACTTGACTTGTGAGGGAAGATTGAAAGAGCAGGGTTTGCTTAGTCTGGAAAAGAGACTGAGATGGGACATAATGGTTTTCAAGAACCTAAAATGTTGTCATGAGGAGAGGGAGAAAAATTGTTCTCTTTAACTGCCAATGATAGGACAAGAAGCAATGGGCTTAAATTACGACAAGGGAGGCTTAGGTTGGACAGTAAGAAAAAAATCCTAACTGTCAGGGTGGAGCCACTGGAATGAGTTGCCTAAGCAGACTATGCAATCTCCATCATTGGAAGTTCTTAAGAGCAGGTTAGACAAACACCTGTGAGGGATGGCTTAAGAGGGTACTTGGTCCTAATGAGTTCAGGGGACTGGTCTCGATGACCTCTCATGGACCTTCCAGTTTCTATGATTCTATAAGATAAACACAAGAATCCAAAAATTCTACTTCCTTATCCTTGCAACTTCTGTTTTATAATTTAAATGGCTTAAAAGATTTACCAGATAACAAAAACAAAACCAATAAAGTGGTAAAACAAAAATTGGTTGCTGCAATGCCGAGCTTCAATCCAGATTCAACTTCTTTTTAAAAGTTGTCAAATGACAAAACCCTTGGGAAGAGGCCTTTAGCAGTGCTGATTTAACTATCATCGCATTGCTGGTGTAATAAAAAGACAATCTCATTTGGTAAGTCTGACAGTACATTTTCCAATGCATTTTAAAATCTCTGTCATATACCTTCCGTAGCTGAAAAGGATGTGATGTCATTAATGAATAGCCATCTATCCTTTTTTTAACAAGTACCAGGTGCCTGTCAGTTAACATTTGTAGGTTTTCTATCATTACCTGTGATCAAATGCTTCTAATTAAATCAAACAGGAGACCTCAGGACTATGAAAGGGCAAGTCTGTACCTGGGACGCTGTCAGCTTCATTTGTGAAAGTTCGTTTGGACTACTTAAGATCAGAAACCTACTATTATAGCATTCAACCTACTTAGCCTAATCTTTTATGCTCTGACTGTAAGGATTGTCATCACTAAACATATGAAAATGCAGCAAGACATAACCAATCAATCATATTAAACAACCTATTTTTGTCACTAGAAAATAGGATATTATGATAAATTACACTCGCAGCCTATGTACTTTTTGTACAAATCTATTTTTCAGACCAAGCTGGGCTTTAATAATCACTCAAGAAATTGGTGTCAATGTGTAGGTGAGTAACTTATTCCAATAATGTATACTTTGTCCATTCATTGTTAAAGGTTACCTTATCTCCTATATCCTTCACCTACTGATTTTTCTAACCATGAAAGAAAAATTAGTAGAAGACAGGGACTATGAGTTCTGTCATAAACCGTGAAAACAAAAAGCACAATGGGGATCCTGGTAACAAATGTTTCTTAGTTTATTTTTAATTACATCCATTTTTAGTTTATGGCACAGAAGAATGATCAATGAGGCTGCATGTTTGACTTTCTACCTAACTACAAAAGCTATGGGGCTGTGTCAGGCTCTGTGTCATGCTCTTTCTACCTTCTTGTTTAAACTGTAAGTTCCAGGCTATTTTTATTCAGGTAGAGAAATTATCTTTACTTAAATAAAAAGTGCTTGTACTGTGAGTGACCTTGGAATGACATAACTTTTTTCATTATTTTTGAGTCTTTGTTCATCATTTTCTCAGAGCTTATTTGCTAGCATAAAACCTGTAGCTGTTGAAGCACCAAACATAATGAATGAAATGTCAAAGAAATGAAAACAAATGATCTGTGATCTCTAAGAGGAAAGAAAAGAGCTTCAGTCAGGAATACTCCAAACAAGCTTTACTGGAACATATACACCACATCAGGGGAATTTAATTTATTATGGCAGTATTTAATTTATTGCAAACTATAGGCAAAATTCTGCCCTCAGTTACACCCCTGAAGTCAGCTGGTTGGCAGTGATGTGATTAGGGCAGGATTTGGTTCATCCTTTTAACAGCTCATCACTGTACAAAAAAAAAAAAAAAAAGACAACCAAACCCAAACTGTTTTAATAACAAATGTATTAAGAATGAATGTCATTATATTTAATTTAATTGGAGATTATTAGAAATGGAAAGCGAGTAAGGAAAATGTAAAAAAAATCCATGAAAATGCATTTTACTTAAAAATAAGAATAACCAGCATTTCCTGAGAGTCATATTTAGATTTATGTTCTTTTAAACCAATCTTACAGTAGCTGATAACTCTTTTAATATTCAGAATACAACACCATCTTTATCAGATTTGACACCCAGGCTGACACCTTTAGGCATACAAACAATATTTGTTCCATTTCATTATTTCCTCTTGGTAACAAAACGCAGGAACTTTTTGACTTCCATAGGAGCTGTGGGATGCTCACCTCTTTTCAGAATCAAGCCACTTTCTCATGGGCTGTCTGTATTTGCCTCACTGCCTGTTGGGTGACCCCAGTGATGCTGTAGGGAATTAGTCTGAGTGGATATCCAATCTGCAGCCTGTGTCTGTCTCTCCTTGTCTGGCTGTTCAGCCCTCTGGTTGAGCACCTATCCATATTCCCCCCTTCTGGGGGAAGGTTTGCTATCCTGGATGTGCCACTTCACTGTCAGTGGCCACCCCAGTTCTGCTGCCACTCTGCTGGCAGTCTGGTGGAAGTGGGGAGGGACCTGGCCTTGCCCACTTCTCTGGGCCGCAGCCCAGGGACCCTATGTGCAGCAACCTCTGCATCGCCTCTTTTCCCAACTCCTCAACAGATTCCCTGAGCTGCTTCCCCACAGCCCCTGTCTCTTTTCCACGCATGTATCAGGGCCTGGGCTCCTCCAGAGCCCTAGCAGTCAGACACTGTGTTGTCCAGGGTACTGACTCCGTCCGTGAGGTAAGCAGCCAGGTTTCCCTCCTTGAGCTCCTGGGAGTTACTACCCTGCTCTAGCTTAGCAGCTCCTTTTTATACAGAGTTTCTGAGTCCTGATTGGCTCTCCTCCTGCTCTTATGTATTGGGTGTTCTTCCCAGTACCCTTTTAATCCCTTCCCAGTTGGTGCAGGGTAGCCACCTTATCGCATACCTATTTATGTTCCTAAATGTGGATTTAGTCTCCTAACTTCAGATACTTATTATTAAAAATCTTTTCTTATTTTTTCATTAACAGTGTCTCAGGTTGTTAGTCCATAAGTGTATAAGGCCTGTTCCAATACAATTTGTCCCCAAAGCTCATGTCTGTATTATATATATGCATCTAGTGATCACTATGGGGGTATCAGTGAACCAGTGAATGAAAAATCATGCTACAGTAGTGGTTCTGAGTGCAGAGAAATACAATACTTTGTTGAACTCCACCTTGCTATGTGTGGCTAATTAATTTGAGGATTAAATGCCAGGCTTGCATTTTTGTTCTGTCATTTAATTGGTGAGTGGCTATACAAGATAGTTAGTACGTCAATTCAAGCCTTCTTATTCTAAAGAAGTTGGTAAATAGTATTGATCTCCCAGCCAGATTGCCCCAGCTCCCTTGTCAACCTGAGTCTAGTTATCTAATTGTTGTTTCTATAGAGCGAGATCTGAGTAATTTGTTCTTCTGTATTCAGAAAACATTTTAAAAATAGAAATTTAGATAGAAACCAATATTGTTCATGGATATGCGCTGTTTGGTTATTATAGATGTTAAACATACTATGAAGGACAAATCTGATTAACAATATGAAAGATCATTATATACAACTTGTTCCTTTTCATTACTTCTGTATGATATCACTATTAATTAATTTGTTGCTCCTAATGTCATTTTTCTTTTTCTAGCATGTTCTTTACCTGATCAAAATGGAGACATTTGGTCATAGCATGGCTCCACGACACTTAAAACAAAAGCTGTTATGAAAACACAGTCAAAAAGATATTGAGTATTTTAATGAGACTGGAATGTCACCAACTACAGTATATCTTTCTGGTTCCAGTATGACTTTGTCTGTTCTATCTGCTTCACATTTACTTCATATTTACTTGCAAATTTCTTGATGCATATCCTCATTTGTAAAATAGTTATTAAACTGATTTTCCCCTAATATTCAGAATAGAATAATCTATATATGAATGTATTCCAAAAATTGTAGAAAAGATCACAGGTTCTAAAATACATTAGATCATTGCCACTAGCACTGGAAATAAGCCATCCTGTTGACAGATTCATATCGTCTCCATGAGATAGAATTTAAATGATTTATGTAAAAGAGTCATCTGGTTGTGTTGTGTAGTCCTTTGTTAGTTGCCCCAATCTGTGCCCCATAAAATGGCCGCCACCTCCCACATAGTAGAGACCCTGATATGTATGTTTAATAGGGATTTCCCCCTCAGTTCAGCCATATGTCCATTGCCCACTGGCTGGTGACCACCCACTGCCTAATTTGGAACCCCAATTTATTCCCTACGTGGGTTTCCTAGGGGTGGGTTAACCCTCTCGCCCACTGTGTAGGTGGACCAGCAGGGCATGTATGTGTACATGCCACATGGCTGCCCATGCTTGCCCCCCCCACAAGGGTGCATAGAGGGCTCTAGCCCGGAACCTGGAGAGCCAGTAGAAGTTGCCCCGTGCCCAAAAAAGGACAAGGGGACCGGGCAGCACTTTACCCCCCTTCCTACTGTGGCAAAATTGGGCCAATCGCAGACCAACACGACCCCTGCAGGAAACGGCCTAGGCAATAAAACCACCTTTGCCATGCAGAACGAATGAGAGAGTCCCCGTGTGTCAACTGTCAGGCCTGATCAACCTGCCAGTAGGAGGCCCTCCCAAAAAGTGCTGGCCCGTGTCAAGTTAACCCCCCTAGGTCCCAAAACTCATCATGCTGTTGCTGGTCACCTGATTGATGGTTCTGGTATGTATGTGAACTCGTGTTCCCTCTATCAGTTAACTTCCCTTTAGAGATAAGTTGTAATGTATAATGAGTCTAGCCTTACCTCTGTTTAACTCAGGGAATAACCATTGAAATAGCCTTAGGTATTGCTGTTACTATTATTGTATTGTGTATTGGATTTTGTCTGTTTATATTTTGTTTGTGAGCCATTAAGAGGATTAAAGAAGATGGATCATTTTAAATGTTAGGTTCTGTGTAGCTTAATGTGAGTTCAGGCTGCCAGCTTTCTATCGCAGAAACCGTCACTTGTGGTTTACTGTGTCCTGTCTAAAACCAATTTCCGGACTAAGCTCAGCTAGCGGCTTGGGTGTCCGCTCTGTTTTGTAATTGGGAAATATACCAATAAAGCTTGTTCTTTTATTATCCATTTGAAATTCCAGAAACCCTCCTTCTCCAATCCTTTACCTGTTCCTGTCATCCTTCTGTGTGTCTATTAATCTCCTTCAGCTCAAAATCAGAAATAATGCTAACTTGTTCCTAATGATAGGTCCAGTGAATTACTGTGTAATATTCCATGTTCTGTGATATGTTTATTATGCCATAGAGTGAAAAATATGGGCTTATACATTGTGTTACACCCATTAGAACTAATGAGTCTCTTATAACTAACTTTACTATGAGGTTTTCACCAGAATTTGAATGCTGCAAACCAAGGCTCTATAATTTTCCTGCAAAAAATTGCTAACTCATTCAGAAGCATAAAGAGTACAGTCAAGAACAAATAGAAAAATTGTACCACTGAAACATGTGATACCAGATCTATCAAAAAATCTAATAGCTCCAAACATGTCAGGAATGGCTGTTGGCATTATGGCAACATAAAGAGGAAAAAACATTTCTTTATATTTTTGGTATGTGACAGCTGATGGCAGGAGCAGTAGGAAGAATGAGGAGCAGTATGTATGTGGATGAATGAATATTTTGATTTTTTTAAAAAATTCTTAAAATGTCTATGTATTCTATTCTATTTTGGGGATATTCTTTTTGTCCTTAACATTTTAAAACATAGTTTAATTTATTCTTCTGTAGAGAATATGCAGCATGTGAGAACATTTGTTTAAATTCACAAAACACAAGGGGCTTTTTGGGATGAAGATTAATACACAATATTTCATATTCTGGTTATTGTAGTGAATTTACACAAACTTTCAGAGTACAAGATATGGATGTTATAATGTACTCTGAATGCCTTCAAATGCTTTAAAACTACTTGAATCCTATGAAATACTGAGAACTGCACTGTGGCGACCTAATTGATGACATGGAAAGTGAAGTAGAATTATTGTTTTAATTTTAGACCCTACAAAGAGACAGACTCTCAAATCCTTGACAGCATGTTTTCAAAGATCAGATTTTTTTGTGGCAATTTAGTGGTTCTCCACTATCTGAAACTTGTGGGAAAGGGAATAATAGTATTACTTTAATCCAAGAAAAAAGATCAGAGTTAAGCTGTTCATTTGCTTTTTTAGCAGTGTAGAGAGAAAGATATTTATTTGATGTATTTCTTTTGACCAATTAAAAAGTAATTTTATGGATTTTAGCAAAAGCAAGAACTGTTTTAAATGCTTTTTTCTTCAGGAATTTAGAATACAGTTCCTTGGCAAAAATCTGTGTAATGCTATTACAGTCACTTGAGGTATGTGAAGTTATATCAAGTTTGGATCTAGCCGTGAATGTTTAATTATTTACCATTTTTCCTTTTTTAATACATCATAGAATGTAGAATTTTTTAATACATCATAGAATCATAGAAAGGTAGGGAGGGAAGAGACCTCTGGAGATTATATACTACATTCCCTCCTGCACTGAGGCACGACCATGTCTACCTTGGTCATCCCTGACAGGTGTTTGTCTGATCTTTTCTAAAGAGTTTCCAGTGATGAGGACTCAAGACCTTCTTATTCTATTTCTTTTCCTCTGTGGAAATGGAGAACAATTGTTCATCATTTTCTATATAACAATCCTTAATGTATTTGAAGACTGCTATCAGGTGCCCAACACCCTCCAGCCAGTCTTTTTTTTTTCACTCAAAATTAAATACACCCTCAGGTTTTGGTTTTTGGGTTTTTTTTTTTATCTTTCCTCAGAGGTCAAGTTTTCTAAATCTTTTCGTATTATCCTCTGAACTTTTTCCAATCTATCCAAAACCTTTCTAAAGTGCAGATCCCAAAACTAGACACAAAACTCCACCTGAGGCCTTTACAGGGCCAAGTTCAGTGGAAAAATTGCCTCCTGCGTCTTAGATTTGAGACTCCTATTAATATGTCCCATAAAGATATTAGATGGATTTTGTAACTGCATCATATTGTTGAGTCATACTCAAATTGTGATATATTATAAACCCCAGATCCTCTTCAGCAGTGCCTAGCCCATTCCCCATTTTGTATTTGTGCATTTGATTTTTTTCTTCTCAAGAATAGTATATTGCTCGTGTCTTTACTGAGTTTCTTCTTGTTGATTTCAGCCTCATTCTCCAATTTATCAATGTTCTTCTGAATTCTAATCCTGTCCTCCAAAATTACACACTGTCCCAGATAGAGCCAGCACATCCACAAATTTTATAAGCATGTTCCCTTCTTCATTACTCAATCATTAAGGAAAATATTAAATAGTACTAGGCCCAGGACAGACTTCTATGGTACCCCATTTAGTAAATCCTCCCATTTTGACTGTGAGCCATTGATAATTATTCTTTGTGAGTATATTTTCTTCAACCGCTTGTGAGCCCCCATCATAATAATTTCATCTAGACATTTCCTTTATTTGCCAATGACTGTATCATTTGAGTCTTTGCCAAAAGCCTTATGTTAAGGTGCTGCTCCTGAAATCCCTGTGTAGAGAAAACGCCAGTTAAAACCAATGGCATTTTGCTTGTATTAAGGTTGCATTTTAGATTTCCTAAATATTTTCTTCACTTTTAATTAAAGTTTTCTTAAGGTAGGCTTATTTGGTTGGATTTCACTTTAGATTGCTTTTCTTTTAGGTGATTATTCTCACAAGGCAGGTTTTCTAGTACATAAGCTGCCACTGAAAATTCAAGACACAATGTAATTCTTTGCAATTTATCAAAATATGTTTTCAAAATTTCTTAGATGATACAGATTGAAACCTCAAACATATATTTTGATAAGAGTTTTTAAATTTTATTAATACAAATCTTCCTGCATAAGTCACAAAGAAAAGAACATATCTATAAGAGCAATGAATATTAACTTGATGGTTAATTTTACATAAACAACAAATGGTAGGACAAGACTATACTATTATGGAGTGCCAAGGTTTTTTAGAAAATATACAATGCACCACAGTATATGCCATTGGAATGAGATGTACATTAAAAAATAGGAACAGGCCTTTGTGAACCGCTATGCCAAGAGACTATTAAATACATAAACTACATAAAATGCTGTTAAGGGTGTGGCAACAAATGTGAGGAAGTCTTCTGCTCTGATTTAAGTCATCCTATTTACACTAGGATATTGCTTCTCACTACCATAGATGTTACTTTACATTTAGTCAGTATAAAGGCCACCATAATGATACTTCACCACAACATTTCCTTTATTTTACCGGGAGGAGGAGCGGCAGGGTGGTTCACAGGTAGAGCCCAGTTAAATGGGAAATGGTTCCAGGATGGGGAAGGAATACTGTTTTGAAAAAAGACAACAGAGTCCTGTGGCACTTTTAAAGACTAACAGATTTATTTATCGCATGAGCTTTCGTGGGAGAAAATTCCACTTCGTCAGGCTGAGAAGCACTGTGTTAATATATTGAAGGATTTGCAGCTTTACTTATTATTTTGTTGTTGTTCTTTCAGCTAAAGTAAGACTTTTAAAACTTTATTTAAACATTTCCTTTTAGTTAATGCAGGGTTGGGTTTTTTTCTTAGTGTTTTTAGCATTATTTTAAAAATGCTGTCATTTTCATTATTGCATTTATAGTTATTCAGTGTTTTTCTCACTGATGTAAGTTATTTTAATGAGTTAGTAAAAAGTTAACACAGTATCTTTAATAGCTAAAGTAGAATTTTTATAAGATTATATTTCTTCTCAGATTTTATTTGTTTGTTTTTTCTACAATAATAAATATTGAATAATAATATTATCAAGCACTAGCCTTTCCATACCTTTGGATAAGATGACTATGGTGCAATTTTCAAACAATATATGTGTCACAGAATAGTCTTGCAGATGTCTCTGTGTGGCAGCATTTCAAATATATTCTTTTTGGTGCAGCCCAAATGTCTTGTGGATTTTCAGCCTTGTCCTTAAGTAGCCCAATTTCCCTGGCTTGTCTTGAATTTATACAAAGGTTTTATTATATATCACATACTCTCTCCATTGCCATCTATTAACTGTCAGATTCATGCATCCCGCTATTCATGCTTCAGGCTCTAAGGCAGGATTTGAATTTGACAACTTTCTCTTTCCTCTTAAAAAAAAAAAGTATACCCATACTCATTCTACTTATCCTCTTCTCAATATTTACTGCACATATCTCCCGTCTCTTAGGCTGCATCTACACTTGTAAATTAAGTCGACTTAAGCTTGCTTAAGTCGACTTAATTTACCCTGCGTCTACACTACAGTTTCTTAAGGAAAATAAAGTCGACTTAATGAAAATTAAGTCAACTTTATTAAACCTCCTTTCCACTAGACTTGAGGCTTAATTTGACTTTTTAAAGTCGAATTAAGCCAGTGTAGATGTGGGGTGGACACACTAAGTCGACTTAAATTAACAAGTATAGACATAGCCTTATATCACCTTCAAGAATCTTCTTAACCTGGGTTTCGTCCTTCTTATAAGACCAAAACCAGAGCCATTAACAGTAACTAGTTCTCTAGCTACAAAGTCTTGTATTTCCCTCAAAGCTCAATCCTTTCATAGTATTATTCCACATTTATAATGCAATGATTGGGAGATCTGGAGAGATAGCATATGCTGTTATCTGTCATCTGTATAAATATAGGTAAATGTAGAAGTCATCTCTCAGATGACAGCATAAGTGTACAGAGGACATCCAAATCTACATCTCCTTTGTATCAAATATAGACAGCATCATCTTTCTGTTTTCTCACTGCCTACTGGACATCAGCATCTGGAACTGACTATAGCTGAACCCAGACAAGATTTATATGATATTGGTGTCACAGGATGCACATCTGTGCACCCCTGGGCTATGATCTATATGATTTTTCTGTTCACGTTTGCACTGTGATTTTATGATTTGATGTCAGTTAAACCATGCAAGGGTCCCTTTTGAATGCTCTACCGTATTGTTAGGGTGTCACATGTCCTGCAGCATAATGTATGCGTACTGAGGTGAAGTATGTTACATAGTTCAGATCCTCAAGGTTCCCTCTCTGAGGCTGGAGAATAACATGACAAAGGAAATCACATAGCGGCCCAAGAAGAGAAGGGAAGGTCTGAGGGGGTTGGAAATAAAGGGAAACACTTTGAGCTGGTCCAGGCTTTTTGCCAGACATTCTCCATTTTGAAACATCTACAAGAAGAATTGGGCTCTGTCTAGAAATAGGCAGAGAATGTCTGCAAACCAGCACAGCCAGACCCTAGTGGTGAGATGAGCATAATAGTAGTAGTGTTGTTAGGTTAGCATGCATTTTATATCTTTTATTTACTCATGGAAACACCCGACTCCTTTATTAAATGATTGTACATTTATTTCCGATATACTCACTTAAATTCATATCCTAATCAATAAACTATTGTCTGTTTTAACTAAAGCTGTGTGGACTTTAGGGGGTGTGGAATAGAGTGGCTGGGTCAATCCATTTCTTTGATAAATGGACGGATGTGATTCTCTGGTGATTGGGGGTGGGTCCCAATCTCAATAGGACAGGAGTGTGGTGTGGTGTGGTCTCTGGCGACTGAGGGTGCTTGCCTGGGGACCATCCCCTATATGTTCAAAGGGCGCATCCCCACTGCCTGGCACCAATTATACACAGGAAGTTGGTGTGGACTGATTCAAGAGTGAGTTCACCTGGCAAAGCGGGGTAAGATGGGGTTCAGGAGTGGAGATTGGGGGACCATGGAGGCACATCGGTCCAGATTCTGGGAGTGGCCTGTCACAGTTGGTAAGCAGGGGTAAGAATTGCATCATATTATAAATAAATCAATGTAATTGTCTACCAATTTGTTCACAACTGGCTGTGATGCTTATTAGTATTTGAATAGTGACAGTGCCTAGAAGGATCCAGTCAGAGGTCAAGTTCCATTGTACTATAATCTGTACATGCAACAAGTTGTCTGTTTAATAAAAACAAATCAGACTACAGGAAGAATTGTTTTTAAGAAGTTACTCATCCCCAAAAGGTAAAAGTTACCCAGTAGAACATTTTAAGGTCTAGCATTCATTTTAAGGTCTAGCACCTTGAGCCTATTCCTTCATCATAAATAGCATTGGCTGCATCTACACTTGTAAATTAAGTCGACTTAAGCTTGCTTATGTCGACTTAATTTACCCTGCGTCTACACTACAGTTTTCTTAAGTCAACTTAAGGAAAATAAAGTCGACAATGAAAAGTAAGTCGACTTTATTAAACCTCCTTTTGATTTGACTTAAGGCTTAATTCAACTTTTTAAAGTCTAATTAAGCCAGTGTAGACGTGAGGTATCCCTAATGTTAAGGAAGCTCCCAGGTACAATGGGCCCAGGGAGAAACCTGATGAGCCATTAAGGAGACAATGGTTGTAGACAGCCTGTCTGGGGTGTTTCCCCAGAATCACACAAGTTAAAGTATAGATATAACAACCATATTCCTAACTTCTAATACAAATACAATTCCTATACATAAACTATATAATCATTCCCAGCAAATTACTACCTTTCTATTGATACCAAACATGACATAGTTCCTATATATTCTAGCATTTATGAGATATTAATAGAAAATAGTATCATAAATGGTTCCCTAAATCCAGACAGTGTTACACCCTGCGTACCCTGCCCCTATGCCCTGCCAGGGTCCCTGTCCCCCTTTGCCCCATTGTACATAAGGGGTGCCCCCCCTGCCACCGTGGACCTGCCCTAGGTCCCCCTAGGCCCTAGAAGTTGACCTAGGCATCCAGTGTGGATGCTCTAGGTCAACTTTGTAAGCTCCCCTTTAAGTCAACTTTAATTTTAAATGTAGACTCACTAAGTCGACTTAACTAAGTCGACTTAGTTAAAGTCGACCTAAAATTACAAGTGTAGACATAGCCATTGAGAGTGTAACAAGGTATGTTAAATACACAAAGTTCCATTGAAATTACTGGGATTTTGTATATTATCACTACTTTGCACTTGGCTTACTATGCAACAATGTGATTTAAAAATATTTATGGAAGGGAATTACTCTGCATATACAATCAAGTCTTTACAAACTCATATAACCCAGTTCCTTCTTATTAACGTGCCAGAGGAGTCTAATCAACATTAAGGGCTAACAATATACAGATTATATATATATAAAGCCTTTTGAAAAACCAGAAGCACAGAAATTCCAGACAATGAACAAATGTCGTGATTTAAATTGTTTTATATGGAAGGGAGGAGAAAATCCTCCTGCAACTTTGCTAAAAGCTCATATGCCAAGTTCCAGCCCTTTGCAAATTAAAGCAATAAACTCTTCAAATACAACACTTTTAAGGGAAGAATGACAGACAGTTAAATCTAGTGGTACTGCTGGTGCAGCTATAATGAGTAATAAGAAAAGATCAAGCCTTGTGGCAGCTGTATATTTCTGGTAATATACTATAGTGATAGAAGAATGATCTCAGAATCTTCTACCTAGAAGAAAAAAAAATAGCTCACTCAGGGGACATTTAGGTCATATATTCTTATAAAACAGGAAAGAGTCTAGACAGATAGTTACGCTTAGGGCCTTATTTTCAGAAAATTACATTAAAACTACTATTAGAAAATCCATGTCAGGTATATCTGGTTCATATCACTTTTTAAAAATAAAGCTTTCTATACAATGTTGAGTATAATACCTATTAAAAATACCACTTAACCCATTGGCTCCTGTACAGGTCTTGAAAAAAAATGTTTAAAACACCCAGGAGAATCTGCCTCTTCAAGTGCTGCCTGACATCTAAAGTATATTTCTGAGACCCAGAATGATGCCCTCATCCTTTGCCTTTCCAGGCTGGTTCAGCTTGACCATACCATCAAACCTCCCATTTGTAGTCCCAATGAATCTAGGAAGAATATATGAAATGTACAAGGCTATATATGGTACTGAGATGTGGTAACTTCTCTCTTCAGGGTGCTCAGGGCCAGATTAAAATTCATTCTGAAGTCCTTACTTTTAATGTCAACCTCTGGGTTTTCATCTATATTCTGATGATGATCCTTTGCTAGAAAAGCACAAATGTAAACCCCAGCTTCAGACTTCTTTGTCATCTGGGCGTGGAGTGTATGAGAATTCCCACTTGTCTTGCTCAGCTTGTCTTTGTTATCAACAGGGAAAAGAGGAACAAATTTAACTTTATTTTCTCTTACCAACTCTTTTTTCTACACTCATCACCTCAGAAAGGTTAGAGGACCTTCATTCGTTCCAGACACAAGTTCTATCTGGGTGCCTGAGTTCTCTCATCACTTGTGATGCTGAAACTGTCTAGACCACCTATTTAAATATTCTCCTTTGTCTCTATAAAATCCATACATTAAGGGACCATGTTAGTGAGGTTAGTGCTAAGAGATGGATGGAAATACAAGACTGCCATTGACTTCAACTAGACTTGAATCAGACCCTATGCCAATAGACAAGAATATGCAGTGCACTTGTTTGCTTTTATAAGCAGCCCTCCTGAGTAAATTTCTGGCACCTTCCCCTCAGGGAAAAATACATTCTTTGATAGTCTTATTAAAAAGCAGACACTTATTCTTGTGATGTGGAATCTCAAATGGAACTCAATGACTATTTCACAAACCTCAGAAATGTTTGTTAATATTTATTCATAAAATCATAGAAAAGTAGGAATGGAAAGGACCTCGGATATCAAGTCCAGTCTCCTGTGCTGTGGGAGGACCAAATAAACCTAGATCATCCTTAACAGAACAATTGATCACTGTCCTCTTTATAACAGCCCTTAACTTATTGGAAGACTGTTTTCAGGTCCCCCATTAGTCTTCTTTTCTCAAGACTAAACATGCTCAGTTCTTTTTAACCTTTCCTTGTAAGGCAGGTTTTCTAATTTGTTTTCTCTCCTCTGTATTCATTCCAATTTGTCCACATCCTTTCTAAACTGTGTTGCCCAGAACTGAATGCAGTACTTCAGCTGAGGCTTCACCAGAATGGGACATTATCTCCTTTGTCTTACATAAAACACTCATGTTAATAGACCCCAAAACCAGATTAACCTTTTCTACAGAAGCATCACAATGATGCCTCGTATCTATTATAACTGCCAGATCCTTTTCAGCAGTGCTACCACCTAGACAGTTATTCCTCATTTGTAGTTGTGCATTTGAGTTTTCCTTCCTAAGCAAAGTACCTTGCACTTGTCTTTATTGAATTTCATCTTGTTGAATTTAGACCAATTCTCCAATTTGTCAAGGTCATTTTGAATTTCAAGCCTTTCCTCCAAGGTGTTTGCAACCCTTCCCAGCTTGGTTTCATCTGCAAGTTTTATAACTATACTCTCTACTCCATTATATAAATCATTTAATGAAAGCATTAAATAGTACCAGACACAGGACTGACTCCTGTGGAACCCCACTAGATATGTCCTCCCAACTAGACTTCTAATCATCAATAAACCTGTACTAAATCTCTTTCAACATTTTCCTAGTTTATTTATAAGAATGCCATGAGGAACTATGTCAAAAGCCTTATTAAAATCAAGGTATATCATGTCTACTGCTTCCCCCCATCCACTAAATCATTAATCCTATGAAAGAAGAAAATTAAGTTGGTTTGACATGTTTAGTTCTTGATGAATCCATGCTTACAATTCCTTTTAATGCTATTATCTTTCAGATGCTTAAAATTGATTGTTTAATACAGTAGGTTTTTTTGTGTTAAAATAAAAGGTGACTGTACTCATATCTTGATAGTAAATTTGAAAAATGCCTCTCCCACCCATCTTCTTTCAGTGGCATGCTACTTTCCCCTGTGGACCCTGCCCCCACAGCTGGGCAGTGGGGCCAACAAAAAATGTGCTGGTACGGCGTACTGCTGTATACCATCAGAGAAAAAAACTGGTTTAATAATTTGCTCCAGTGTCTTCCCAGATATTGAAGTTAGGCTGACTGGTCTATAATTTCCTGGGTCTTCATTGTTCCCCTTTTTAAAGACCGGTACAATGTTTGCCCTTCTTCAGACTTCTGGACCTCTCCCATCCTTTAGCAGTTCTCAAAGATAATTGCTAAAGGCTCCAAGATTGCTTCAGCCAGTTCCTTAAGTATCTTAGGATAAATTTCCTCACACCCTGCTGACTTGAATACAACTAATTTATCTAAATATACTTTAACCCTCTTTTGGCTTGCATTCCTTCCCCCTTGTTGTTGATATCAATTATATTGAGTATCTGATCACTATTAACCTTTTTAGTGAAGACTGAAACAAAATAGACATTAAGCACTTTAGCTTTCTTGATGTCATCAGTTATTAGCTCTCCTTCTCTGTTAGAGAACCTATACTTTCCTTTGTCTTTCTCTTGCTCTTAATCTATGTAAAGAACTTCTTTGTATTGTCTTTTATGTTCCTTGCCAGGTGTAACTCATGTTTTTAAGTATATTAGCATCCTTTTTGTGCTGGCTTTGATTCATGACTATTAAGGAAAATAATTACATTTTCAGAAGTGTTCATAGGAAAGGTGAAAATTAAAGTGATAGTGGAGAATATTGGCAAAGAATTAATGTGGATATTTAAAAGGTTCCTTATGATGCAGAACCATTTTAACAATTCAGTCTCAAAGTGACTAACACTTTGGGTCAATGAGATGAGGTTTGCAAATGAGGGAAAAAACAAAACAAAACAAAACCCCCCTCGCCCAAACAACTCCACAAATTTGCTGCCAAGCACAAAAGGATAAGTGATATTGGATGCTACAATTGCTCTTTTAACAAGAAACTTTTGCAACAGGCTTCTAGGATGAGAACCAGACTAAAAAAAGGTGGTAAATGACCTTTATTGATGGAATTGATCTAACTCTGCCATTTCTTTCAGTTAGTTTCTAAAATATAACATCTGTCATGTCTGGACTGAAAGGCAAGTAGGCTATCTGACTCTAAGGCCCATGATCAAGCTGATGGGAAAGACAATGGGACATGTATTATGTTATCCTGATACCACACAAAATTTCAGAAGCTCTCCCACTTCTTCAGCGCTTTCATGTGCTTTTTTTGTTTGCAAGTAGTTAGTGTACCATTTGATTAAATAGTTTTATTCTGAAGTTTTGCAATAGAATCTACTTTGTGGGAAAGCTGCTTTATCATTTCATATTTGAAATGGTATTTTCAGCCTGTTATTCAATTGTACAGAGTACACATGCAAGTTTTATTTTATACTTGGATTAAAAAACAACATATTAAGTATCTATCCTCTCCCAGCATAAAATAAGAAATGCCGTATCAGTAGAACTTTGCATTTCTCAACCAAATATCATCGTACTGCTGGACCAAGAAATAATTTGAGTCACGGTTCAGACACTGCAGTTCTGTTTGGAATTGTAAGACATTGAAGTCAGTGCCAAGCATTTCAATGTTACCAGTTCAGAGACCATAGTCTTTATTAGCAATAAGAATGAACCATGAGATATAATGCCAGTGAATGATTAAAAATATTATAACTATGAAATGCATCATGGAAAAATCCTTTACATGGATGTGCTCACTAGCACAAATAGGTACATTTAATATGTGTTTGATTTCAGTGGTGCGGGGGTTTTAGAAATTAACTATAGATTTAATATTCTTGGTCTTGTATTTCTTTACACTAAAAACACTCCCAAAGCTTTAGCTGGGCCATTTAGTTGTCAAGTATTTAAAGATTAATGATCACACAAGGTAATTTATTGTGCCCTTATCGGCATTAAATCTATATCTGTTACTTCTCCCAGTCCTCAGCATTTGATCTTTCGCACAGGCATTACATACAGTCTGGTTCTGATTATTTTATAGTTCACCAGACTTGTGCTCCTTTGCCTATACAGAAACTAAATAGGGAACAAAAATATGTATCTCAACCTTTGTCTGAACACAACATGTGAAGTCTGCTGTAAATAATAATTTCCTGATAATCCTGCTGATTTAGGCAGAGAAAATTCAACATATTAGCCATGATTGATGTTCTGTGTTTGTAGATTTTGCTAAATCTTTGTTTTATATCTCTATATATCTATCTATCTCTATATAAAAGCCTTCCTTCAAAATGAAAGGACCTAACCCACTCCTCAATAAGTCCTGATTCTATCTTCCATAATCACAATAAGTATTATCAATGTACTACTTCTAGAGTATGTTGCTACTGAACGTGAGCAAAGATGGCAGAATCAGACCAATGATGGGAAGGCAACAAATGTCATTAGTCAAGCATAGTATAAATCAAATAAAAGAAGCACTGTATGTGTTCTTTATTTGAAAGGTGATGTCTCTGAAAGTCTTTTTGACTGAAACCTGATTTATTGCTGAATGGAGAGGCACACCAGCACCTGGAATACTATTTGAGGTATTAGTATTAATTTTTAGACTTTCAAGACTTTATTATTACTCATCTTTTAATGGAGGAAAAATAACATGTATATATGAAATAGTACCATTCAGTGTCCTACAGAAATAATGCTTGCATTAAATTGAACCATGTTACTGTCACAACATTTCACATTCTTTAATGATATATAATTTAATAGATTCATAGAAGATTTGGATAGGGAGGGAGCTTCGGAGATCACCTAGTCTACCCCCTGCTCAATGCAAGATCAACTCCAACTAAGACATCTCAGCCAGGGTTTTTTCAAACCACACCTTGTAAACCTCTAATGATGGAGATTTCAGCACCTCCCTAGGTAACCCATTTCAGTGCTTCACCACCCCTCCTACTGATTTTTTTCTAATATCCAACCTAGACCTCCCCCACTGCAACTTGTGACCTTTAGTTCTAGTTCTGTCATTTACTATCACTGAGAACAGCCTAGTTCCATCTTCCCTGGAATTCCCCTTTCATGTAGTTAAGGACTGCTATCCATTTCCCCTTTATTCTTCTCTTTTGCAGACTAGACAAGCCGTATTCACTCAGCCTCTCCTCATAAGGCAAGTGCTCTAGCCACCTAATCATATTTGTTGCTCTTAGCAGGACTCTTTCCAATTTTTCCACATCCATTCTGTAGTGGAGAGTCCAAAATTGGATGCACTTTTATAAACGAGGCCTCACCAGTGCCGAATAGAAGAGAATAATTACTTCCCATGGTCTGTCAGAATTGCTGCCTACCCAGTTGATCCCCAGCCTGTAGCAGAACATGGGATTCTTCTATCCCAAGTGCAGGACTCTGCTCTTCTCCTTGCTGAATGTGACCAAATTTCTTTTGGCTCAATCTTCTAATTTGTTTAAGTCACTCTGTATCCTGTCCCTGCCCTCCAACGTATCTGCCACTCCCCCAGCTTAGTGTCATATGCAAACTTACTGAGGGTGCAATCCATCCCATCCTCCATTAATGAAAATGTTGAACAAAACTGGCCCCAGGACCGACCCTTGGGGTATCATGTTTGTTACTGGTGGCCTAGTAGACATTGAACTGTTCATTAATTCCCATTTGAGCACAGCGACCTTGCTATCTTTTTTCTCCATCTTACAGTCCATTCATCCAACCCATACTTCTTTAACTTGCTGATAAGAATACTGTGGGAAACCACATCAAAAGCTTTGCTAAAGGCAAAATATATTGTGTCCTCCACTTTCCCCACATCCACAAAGCTAGTCATCTCTTCATAGAAGGCAATCAGGTTGGTCAGACATTACTTACCCTTGGTGAGCTCATACTGACTGTTCTTGATCACCTTCCTCTTCCGAGTACCTCAAAATGGATTACTTGAAGACCTACTCCATGATTTTTCTGGGGACTGAGGTGAGGCTGACTGGTCTGTAGTTCCCCAGATCCTCCTTTTCCCCTTTTTTGAAGATACAAACTATATTTTTCTTTTTCCAACATCTGGGACCTCTGCCGATGGCTCTGTAATCTCATCAGGCAATTCCCTCAGCACCCTCAGATGCATTGCATCCAGCCCCATGGACTTATAAATGTCCAGCTTTTCTAAGTAGTCCTTTGGAGCCTTTGTAGTCCTGAAGGCTATAACTTAAATAAGGCCAAAAGCTTCTCAATGGGTACCTAAGATATATGTTAGGTAAGACCAAAAGCTTCTCAGTAGGTATCTGATTGGATTCAATGAAGGGAATATCAAAATTCATATACAAATATTAAAAGCAGACCAAATAATGATTTTACGCAACACAGTGCAAATAAATACAGTCCATGAAAAATGTTAGTGAAATTGAAGATTTGTTATATTGGTATAGTAAAATAGACTATTCTTTTCTTTATTTTAAATACTTTTTATAGGGACATTTGAAAATTCTTTAGTTTATTTCCTCCTTTGCTGAATAATGTCTGGGTTTAGATAGTTAAAACAGAATAAAGGTGAGCTTAATGTATAATATAGAAATAAATAATTTGTTTCAGTTTATGACCTGACCACAAGCAGTTTTCAATTGACTTTTTATTTATTATTAAAATTATTTACAGAACAATTTATATAAATATTTTTTTATTAGTAGATCTTTTTATGAGCAACTTTTTCTGAGTATTTAAAGTTTCAGGTGGTAGGCTAGTTTTGATTAAATAGATAAGTAACATCCTCTGTTTCTGTTTTGGAACTGAATAAATGAAACAACTTAGAAACAGAATTCTGGTATGTATACTCAATTTGTTGATATATCTTGATGTGTCCAGGAATATCTGTAGGTACAACAGATCCACCCAACTGCTTTCAGAATGCCCTTCATATGCCTCCCGTGAGTTCTGTGCTCAAGACTTTACATTTCAAAGGAGATGTGAAATTTCACTTTTAAAATAGAATCACTCAGCTTTAGATTCACATTGTTAGATTTGAGCAAAAACTGGAATTTTTCATCCTGCAAGGAAGTTTGTCCAAAATTAGAACAAAAAGTTGAAATACTGAAATTTCTCATGGAATAAAAACATTCTGATATATTTTGATTTAAAAATGGCAAAACGCTTTATAGCTTTTCTCTCTCTCTCTCACTCACACACACACACACCTTTATTGCTAATTATTTATGTACTACTGTTATCATAGATGTGCACTAGTATACCACCTAAAATAGCAGCAATCTGCAAGAAAATATTAGTTGAAAAGTATAAATTGCATTGTCATTCACCTCAGCTATACGCCCCAGCTTTCTGTTCATCACAAGGCCTTGAAAACAAAATCTTGACAAATATCTAATCATGAAAAATGAATGAAAAATGTACCAAGCAACCAGTAAATGTGAATGAATATTAAAATTAATTAATTGGCTCTGCAACAATTTATGCCGATGAAAATATACAAAATATTCAAATATGAATTCTTGGTAAGATATTAAAAACCACTGAAATTTCTTACTGCATAGGCACACATTTAAGTCTGAATCGTATCTGAACATTATTTTTTCCCTACAACCCTTGGAATCAACCTCCTGTTAAAATTTAAATTTAGTTGCTATACTGATTGAAATTTAATTCAGACTCATATAATTTTCATGGAATCAAGGTTGATTGCCCAAATTGCCTGGTAAGCAGAAGAATAAAACATTTGTTATATGTTTTAATTTATATGTATTTATCAGACAACACTTTGTTCATTAATTTGTTGCTCAATCCACTATTTCCATCTCAGGCAGAACCACTTGCAACTGGCACTAAATGGATAATGTTTTGGATTAGTAAATAACATACTTAACTGAGATCTTTATATTTTTATACAAATACAACAGAAGAACTTAGTTACAAATAAAGGTTATGTCTACCCTACAAAAAGTTAGGTTGACTTTGTTAAGTCGACTTAATAATGGACTAAAAGTCCATGGACATGGACTAAGTCCACTTCGTTAAGTCAACCTAATTGCCCTTAGGTTGACTGGACAAAGTGGACTTAAGCGTCCCCACTGGGCTTAGGTCGACCTAAAGAAGGGTTAGGTTGACCTAAGGAGGGTTAGGTTGACCTACCTGGTAGTTCTTAGTAAGTCCACTTAAGCTTTCATTAAGTCGATTTAAGGAATTTCTTAAGTTGACTTAATGAAAGCCTGGCGTAGATGCAGCTTTGTTTAAGTCGACTTAATTTGCAAGTGTAGACATAGCCAAAGAGACTAATGTAGTTTCTAAGTAGAGTATTTATATTCCATTCTGAATTCTGTTCACTAGACAACAAAGCTGAGAATTAGACTGCTGCAATACAATTTAACATGAAAGATTGTTCTCAGTCTGTGTTTGCAGGACAACTCTTAAATAATCATGCTTGAACTGTGTGCAAAGAACATAAATGAAATGTAGATAATTAGTATCCCTTTTCCCACACATGCACTGAAAAGTGTCCGAATGAAGCCAGATTGCATGCATAGTGCATGTGTTCAGAGATCATATTGGAGAGGATTTATAAATGTGTTTCAATATTAAAACCAGAGTGCCAACTTTAGGAAATCAAATTCTCTGCTCTGGGGGATATTTTTTTTTCCAAATTTCCTGCCCACTCTGATTCACAATCTTAAGAGAAGTATCTAAGCTGCAGGAGAGAGAGTTCAGATCAGTTTCTATCAGGAAAACTTTTGTATAAAATGAAAGATTTGCTATTCTGTGGCGACATGGATGAAACGTAACAGTTGTGGCAGTTTGTTTTATATGTAGGGTTTTTTTATGGTAAAGATGCATAAAAAGCAATGAGTCAAAGAGGACAAAAACAGCAAGCTCATTCTGTGAATGATATAATTAAAGAAGGCCTCAAAGAAGAGGAGACCATTACTTATACCAACCAAGCCCTCAAGCTGTGCTTCCTTTCTCTCTGTGACCTAAAAGAAACATAAAGCAGCTCAGTGAACAGTGACTAAACCAAAAGAGCTTGAAGCTGCAAATATCAAAGAAACAGCAATGGAAGGAGAAACAGCTGCAGCAATCCACGTTAGTCGCCAAGTCCTGTATGACTTTGCTAGAATGTTTACAGTAGCAGCATGCCGCCTACTTCCACACACAACACATAGCAGGATCTAAGCTCAGGTCAGAAGGTAGGTCCCACAAAAAATTCCTTCTCTTAAAATTAGAAGAAGAAAAGTCAGTTGTGGCTGTTCAATCTTTACCATGGAAAAAGAAATAATACTACATCAGAGTATTATATATTTATGTGAATGTAATTATATACACAGCTGACCAAATAACTTACAACAAATTATTTATCCGAGTTAGTGTTTTATTCTTCTCAGATTCTAATTTCTTCAAATGTATTTTGTATTTGAGTGTACCTAGTAAACACCTTTTCAAATGTTGTAAATTGTGTATTGATTGAGAATATTGAAAATTAAGCTTGTGTTGCATTTATAACCTCCATTGTACTCTCCTTGAACCAGGGTTATAGTCTTTCTTTTTAATAATAAGGGTCTAAGAGGAAGGGCTCCCTTCTTAATTTGACATCATCGTAAAACATTAAGATCACCAATGAATGAATTTGCTTCCAGAAACAAATAGGCAGGACATTTGATTGGTTAACTGGGCCATAGTTTTAATATAACAATAATATGTGTACAGATAAGTACAATCAGTGCTTTTTTTCTGATGGTACTCAGGGGTACGGAGTACCCACACCTTTTTTTCACAGCGATGCGGCCCCTGCTCCTTCCACTGCTGTCGGCAGACCTAGTACTGGCTCCCTCTTTAAAAAAAAAAGAAAGCAATGAGTACAATCATAAAAAATGTAATCCATTCCCTGATTTATGGTGCATGCTCTTTTTTATAGAAAAGATCTGTATAAGCAAAATCAAGATCTTGTGGAGACACAACAATCTCTATCTCACATGGTTAGAGCACTGTTTTGTCTTCATAATGTTTCCTCGGACTGTGTTCTTGGAAGGATTTTACTACTTACCTCCATGTTGTTCCAGCATCCAGGGATGTAAATGCCTTTTTGTACCCACAGTTTTGGCAGTACAAATAAAGGCAGGCACAATCCATGTCACTTAGAGTAAGAGCCAGAATTCCATTGATTTCAGAGAGCTTTGCATCTAGGCCTTTAGGGAGCCAAATATCCAACTGAATGCACATATCAAATAACTAGACTTAGTGACTTCTTGCACAATCATTAGTTTGATCCTTCAAAGCTGCAGGCCCCCATTAGAAAATCATATTCCAAAGGGGTAGCCGTGTTAATCTATTGTAGAAAGACAACAGAGTGCTGTTCCCCAGTGTTTTGAATCCTAACACCTATTTTGAATTGCTGTTACAGCCTGACCTGATGCTATGTCATACACTCCCCTGCATTTAATTTCCTCCCATTCTGTAACTTTCCTATCTTCAAAGCGTCTGACGAAGTGGGATTTTCTCCCACGAAAGCTCATGCGATAAATAAATCTGTTAGTCTTTAAAAGTGCCACAGGACTCTGTTGTCTTATTAGAAAATCATGTTAAGGATCTTTCAAAATCTAGATTTTTGCCTTTCTGTTTAATTATTAAGCTCGTTAAAAAAAATAACAGTGGTAAGGATCATTACTTGCACAATAACTGTATAGTTTAGTGCTATTTATAAAAGAATAAACTGTGTCAGTATCTTGTCCTGTATCTTAAATAATTGATCACTTAATAGCATTTTTCACAGATTTTAATTCCCGTTGAGACTGACATAAGAGTGAGGTGGCCTTTTAATTGTATTTTAGTGTAGATTGTCTGTGTTGCTTGCGCTGGCAGGTACTAGTGAGGGGCAAACCTCAAAAGATTTATAGGTTCATTTTAATTTGGATAAGTCAGAAAATGCTAAAACACTTATCTGCAGTTTAAAGGCCAACTTGAAAAATCTCATTTCCCATCTGAATTTTTTTTACCTTCTATACTTACAAGCACATTCTAAGATTATTATAATTAAACAAGAGCATCACATATTTAAAAAAAAATCTATGGTTTCAGATTGTTTTACTTTGTGCATTTGGCAGCATTTTTTGTGCAGACAATTTCACTGGCTTGTAACTGTCAGCTGCCTCAGACACTTGCATCAGAGCATCATTACATGCAGTGCTCTGATACAAGTTCTACAACTGGCTCTGCAAGAAGTTGTTCACCTGTAACAGCATCAAAGCTGAAACTAAACTAGCAATAAGTAGGCAGATGTAAATAAAGGAAAAGTAGCAGGAGGAAGAGGAATGGACCTGAACATGTCTGGTGGTGGCAATTTGTATTTGTTTTAAGGACTTTAAAAAAAAATCAAGACATATTATTTAAAAGGTGCTTTAAATGTATTTCGATTTTTTTAAATAAGTAAATAAGAAAACTCAGGTTGACAGTCTCCTTGTAATATATCTTTTCCCTCCCATTCTTTCCCCATCCATATGCTACTCTCATTAACCTTTCCTCAAACAAACTGCTTGACCAACCTTTTTTCTGCAGGTTCCCTGACTCCAGTTCTTTCTCATTCACCCTCAGCATTCGGTGGTGTTCCTTGCAAGGGAACTGTGGTGTTCATGTATCTGATTGTTTTTATTTTGTGATGTAACTGGCTTTTTTTATTCATATTTTTCATGCTCAAGGGGCTTCCTCAGATCATAGTTTCCACAGAACATGTTTGCACGCATGGGTCTGAAGACAGCAGAGATTGCTAGCCCAGGTCAGGTTCTGAGATGGGGTATGAAAAATATAAGGTGTGTTCAGAGAGAAGAAGGTGCTTTCATTATTTAGAAGGGTGTTTTAGATTTGGTTCAAATTGAGATTTGGGCTGTGGTTTGAATCTGTTGATATCTTAATCCACCAAGAATAGCAGTTCCTAACAGAAACCAGTCACAGAGACTGGAAGTACTTCTAGCTAAAACAAAATTAAAACTGTCTTGTAAGTGGCTTTTTTCCTGATAGGTTTAATTTTATAATACTTTATGATATGGTGGCCAGTGAAGGTTGGAGAAAAAATAAGACTCTTGATTTTGTTCCTTGAATAATATCCATTGTAAAATTAAGACTAAAATGTAATGAGAGAAGGTGGGGATGATAGCGGTGGGTTTTTACTTTAACATTTTTGTGGTCGTATTTTGGTTTTTAGTTTGTTTTGGTTTTTAAGCATGTTTGTGAATTCATTCCTGCTATGTGAAGTAAAGCAGATCATCCATCTCCAACAAGAAGAGGTCTAACATCAAATAGCTGTTTGGCAGGTAGGCCTTCTTTCTCTGACTTCTATTGTCAATATGCAGAACATCTCTTACACATTAGGTAGGATTTTAAAAGTGTCCAGGCATTGGCTTAATTCTGCTTTCACTGGAATCTATGGTAAAACTCACATTGACTTCAATGGAAGCAGAGTTAGGCAAATGATGAGCACTTTTTACTCTGCATTCAATAATGGTACTTTTTCACCTTTACAAACACTTAAGCTAGACATAAAGATGGCCATATAAATACTAAAGAGAGCTTATTGGAAAATGGAAACAAATTTTTGTAATTTTTTTCCCTCTCTTTTTCAGTTTCATTTGACTGGACGTTTTTTGACAAGTTCTAGTGCTAAGTATTTTTTATTATTACTACCGAGTAATGAACTTATACTGGCTTTGAATAGAGTCCTCCAGAAAGAACATGGCAGGAATTTGAAAATAGATTTTTAATCTAGCTTACATTTTTTTAAACCTTATGTTACATTTTATTTCTGTCTGTCCTAAAATCCTTGCTTAAAGTTGTTAATTGATATTAAATACACTAACACTTGGCTTATAAGCTTGGAAAAAAGCTTTAAAAAGTAAGAGAAAGAAAAAAAAACTAGGTAGATTTTCTCAGCCTCCCAACATTTTAAAATAACTATATTATATTTTAAATAGGAATTTTCATCTTAGTGGGCTTTCAAAAAAGAATCCTAAAGGAAAAATGCCAACAATGGCTGAATGTTGGGAATAGGGTCCTCTTCCTTGAAAAAAAAAATATCAAACAGAAATCTTGGGAGAAATAAGAAATGTCTACATAAGTGCATACAGGTTCTAAATAAACAATAATGGCAGAATATGTTCCAGTGAATACTTCCCATTAGCCCATTAGATTACGTATCTTTTCTTAGTGAATTCTGGAGACATGTTTGAAATCAATAAAGGGTTTGCTCTTCCAAAATCCTGTTGAAATTAAATACTGTTGTTACTGGGGATTTGGGAGAGGAAACTGGGAGAGGTAGTCATTGATTCATGTATCAGCTTTGCTAATGGACTCAGAGGAAATTGTCTCTTTATTCTGAAGTTGTGGGTATGGCCATTAGCAACAGTGGTGGAAGTTTGGTCAGGAAGGCTATGTCTACACTTACTAAAGTTAGTTCAAATTAGTTAATTCAAACTAACTAATTCAAACTAATTTTAGTTAGTTCAAATTATCTTAATTCGAACTAGCAAAATTTAGTTCTAACTAAGCAAGTGCCATTCGTGGCACTTGCTTAGTTCGAATTAGCGAATTGCTTTGAGTTCAATGGGCCAGTTAGTTCAAACTAAGCGATTAGTTCGAACTAACATGGCCATATTGGTTAATTCGAACTAACTAGTTTGAATTAACCCTTAGTTCGAATAATATATTAGAATTTATTAGTTCGAATTAAGGAAGCCCTTAATTCGAACTAATGAAAGCCTCGTGTAGCCATGGCTTTAGTTAGTTTGAATTAAACTTCCTTAATTCGAACTAACTTGCCAGTGTAGACATAGCAGAAGATTAGGGGGATGGCAGCAGATTTCAAAAGGCCATAGAAGATCATTGCTCTCACTTAAAATACTTATGAAAATCTAGAGAAATGATTCATTGTTATATATCATTGTTATATATATTGTTATATATTCAATGAGGAAAGTTTTCTTCCTAAAATTAAAATCAGAAATATCAGAATAATGTTCCTCTCTATAATATACAAATCTATATCTAGTTAAATAATAGGAAGTCTGGACTCTGACTTGGTGGCTTACTTGTATAGCTGATTTTTTTCTACAAACTCCGGGGGCTTGTGTTTTAAAGGAATTCCAATTAAATCTTTATTCTTTATTACCTGAACTTACACTGAACTTTGCAACTTAGTGAGAATGGGTCTTTTTCGATTCCTTGGTAACTAAATATTGGATAGTTGGCTTTTATCTGAAGCTTTTTTATATATATTCCAATGTAAATGCATTGTGAAGGACTGACTTGAATACAACAAAATAAAACCATAAATTTATCAAAACTGAAAATCCCAGGTGTTCAGGGAAACAACTGAAAAGTCATTATCCAGCTGCTGTAATCAAGTTTTATATGGTTTGTTTTGAAAAACAGCATGTATCCAGAACATAATTCAGGTATTCAGACAACAGTTGAGAGCTTTTTATAATGGATTTATGAGAGTTTTCATCTTCCTTCCTTGCCCTTTGTATGAAAATGAAATGCAATACACTGGGGATGAATAGTAAGATCAAAGAATAACACAAAGTTGAGAGAAAAAAATACTATACTTTACTAAACATCAGAGAAATTCCTGAATGCCCTGATTTCCTACGAAACAATCAAATAGTGTTGATAAGAAAAGCTGTTTTGGTGCATTGCTTTTTAAAATGGCATTTTGTATGTGTCTGGACAGCGAGGCTATGTCTACACTTGCTAAAATTGTTCAAATTAGTTAGTTCAAACTAACTAATTCAAACTAATTTTAGTTAGTTTGAGTTAGCTTACTTTGAACTAGCATGGCCACACTGGAATGTTAGTTTGAACTAAGCAAGTACTCGCTTAGTTCGAATTAGTGATCCCCATTCATTTCAATGGCCGATTAATTTGAACTAAGCAATTAGTTCGAATTAACATGGCCACATTGGTTAATTCGAACAAGTTAGTTTGAATTAACCCCTTAGTTTGAATACTCTATTCAAACTTATTAGTTTGAATTAAGGAAGCCCTTAATTCGAACTAACTAAAGCCTAGTGTAGCCATGGTTTTAGTTAGTTCGAATTAAGCCTCCTTAATTCGAACTAACTTGCCAGTGTAGACATAGCCTAAGTGTTCTGAATGGGTGCAAGAGCTCTGCAGCAAAGTGCTATATAGTATCATTTGTGACATTTTAGGGTCCTTCCAGACCAACAAGAGGTTTTGTCATCACCTGCTCTGAAACTTTGGGGTCTTTGTGCTATATACACTTAAAGTCCATTTCCCTGACACCATATTTGGGGAAACTCAAGACTGAAAGGGCTGTGGGTGTCACCCCACAAGAGTATCTCGGTGGAGAGAATGAGAACAAAACTTTGTGCTTGTGGTCTAGCTTTTGGTGCCAGGGATCTGAACCATACCTGCATAGCACAAAGGCCCGCAAAATTACAGGGAAGCAATCACAGAACCCCACATAGATCACAATGTCCTTTAGTGTTCCTTTTTAAATCACCTGTTTTCAGAGATAGGGGAATGGAATATAACTAAGTCATAAATTTGATTCTGAGAAAGAAAGAAAGAAAGAAAGAAAGAAAGAAAGAAAGAAAGAAAGAAAGAAAGAAAATCAGCATATGCACAGTGTGCCAAGCTGTTTTGCTGGTAGCCACTATCGAAATAAATCAGTGAACATTTGACAACATTAGATGACATAGTCTGGAGTTAACCTCAGTAGCATTGCAGGTCATTAGAAAAAAAAAATTAAAGAGATTAGCTGCATTGTTGCCTTGGCCTGTTCAAAAATGGCTCAGAGATGACCACAGGTGCCTTGGCAAGTCAAAAGCTGGTGGATAGATGGTTGGGTGAGTGACAAGAAAGTAATTGACAACTGTGATTGTTCGTCACTTGTTGCACCGAGCAGATTCCACTGTCATGCCCAGTGGTGGCACAAATGATCATTAAGAGGACAGGTGAGCTTCTGGGCTGAAGTTTGGAATATGAATTGGTGAATTCATCACAATTTTTTTTAATTAATTATTTGATTCAAAATAAATAAAGTCAAGCCTTGTATTTTCTGTCAAGCATAACTCTCTCAACTAGAATCCAGGCCAAGATTTTTAGAAATAAGTGCCTAATAGTTGGCTTCTATATCCATTTTTACTAAGTAAGGCTATGTCTACACTTGAAAAGTTAAGTTGACTTTATAAAGACGACTTAATAAGGTTGACTTTAAGTCGACTTAAAGTGGACCTTATTAAGTCGACTTAACAGAAGTGGACTTAACTTTTCAAATGTAGATGTGGCCCCTTTTCGACCTTAAGTCAACTTTACATTTTAAGTCGACTTAAAAAGGTCCACCTAGGCACTACTCCGAGTCTCCACTGGCTTAAGATGACTTAATAAAGTCGACTTAAACATTAGTTCGAATTAAAACAAGTGTTATTAATTCAAACTAACTTTTCCTTAATTCAATTTAAGGAGCAGCTTAAGTTCAATTAAGGAAATCCCAGTGTAGACACGGAGTAAAGTCGACTTAAGCCTCCTTAAGTCGACTTAATTTGTAAGTGTAGACGCACCCTAAGTGACCTGATCATACAGGGATTGATCATCCAACAGGTTCTTATAGAAGTTTGTGGGAGCTGTTGGACATTCAACATGTCTGAAAATCACACTATTTAATTATATCCTTAAATATGGAGTTAGGAATCTGTTTTGGGTCACTTTATTGTTTTTTTTTAAAATGGCCACTGTATTGCACTGACATGCATTAATCATCCATGTCTCCAAACCTCATTTTTTTTTCTATGGTTTTGCTTGTTGTTCCCCATACAGGGGAAAAATGGATGTTATTGTCAAATGGGGTCTTATTGTTTACCACATGTAAGAAGGTTCTGGTGTTTGGAAGGAAATGATCTGATACAGTAGGCTCTCCACATCTAGAACTCATGTGGAATTGAAAGAGAGTTCTATGCACCAGGGCCCTGTGCCATGAACTCAATCCTATTGAGGTACTGAGCATTTCCTAAAGGTGCTGATCAAACCCCTTGGAACTCAACAGAAGCTAAAACATTAGGGCCAGCCTTTTAATGGTATTTGCGAATCTAAAATGGAGATAGGATTTTCAAAATCCCACCAGACCCTTAGCATCCATTGATTTCAATGGGAGATAGGCACCTTGGAACTTTTAAAATCCCACTAGGTGCCTATCTGAATCTTTAGGTACCTAAATACATTTAAAAATTTGGCCTTTAACATCTCAGGATATTGTCAGCTATCTGCAGGATGAGTCCTGAGTGAGGGGCTAACCAGCTGGAAATAACTTTTTTCATAAGATTGTGTTCCATGACCCTTTCATGACTTTGTCTCTTGCATATTGTTAATTAAAAATAATTTATCATTTACAAATGTTCTAAAGCAGTTCTTTTTCTGAATACACAACTCTTAGACAATTCTCCATGCTTTAAATAGCAGCTCCAATATTGCGAGTGTTAAGTTCTAAGCCATTGGTAATTTATCAAGTAAATAAAATGTATTTTTCAAGCCTGTTTAAATACATATTAATATCCATAAAGGGAACATTGTGTCCTATTGGATAAATAATATAACCTTTTGAAATACTGTTAGGGAGTTTGTAGCAGCAAGAAATCTCCACAGTGGCCCCCCGCATGTGAGAACCAGGTTCATATGCAATGCCTAGATTTGAGGGAGCATGTCTGCTCCTTCTTGTATTCACAGGGTCACAAATCAATCCAAAGAGGGGAGGAAGGAGATAGTCGTGACTCTTTCTGCATCAGCTCTTGGCTACAGGCTTCACACTGGACCACCCAAAGGTAGGCTACAGCAATCATGTTAATGTGTATAGCAAGCATGGTGCCGCTGAGGGTATGTCTTCACTGCACATTGGCTGTCAGTCCTGAATATCTGGGCTGCCCTAGTCTGGGTGTAAGCAGCCACACTGAAAAGCCCTACCTGACTTACTATGTCCTTTTTGGAGCTGCACTCCCTCATGGGTTTTGCTAGGATTTCTGGGAGCATGTCCCATGATTTCTAACACTGGAGTAAAATGATCGCTATGTGATTTTTTTTTTATAGTGAACTGTGGGATAACTTGAAGGCAGTGGTGGATGATTAGTCCTCAAGTGATTGACCTTGTCTCCTGGCTAAAAAGTGGACAGGTTACCAGCCAGAATGGAGTGGAACGTAATCTCTAAGGGGTGTCTACACTAGTAAATTAAGTCGATTTAAGCAGGCTTAAATCGACTTAATTTACTCTGCGTCTACACTAGAGTTTCCTTAAGTCAACTTAAGCTGCTCCTTAAGTCGACTTAATAAGACCTAGTTTTAAGTCGACTTACTAATTAAGTTGACTTTATTAAGTTGACTTAAGCTAGTGTAGACACAGAGTAGCATTACCTTGACTTAAAGGGTCCCCAGGGCTCCCCCACTGACCTCTCTCCCAAGGTGCCTGGCACAGCCAGAGCCTGGCGTGCCCACCCACAGGGCAGGATGCAGCCCTGTCCACCCTGCTCCTGTACCCTGCCCCTGTCCCTCTCCTGCTCAGCCCTCCATGTAGCCAGGTACAATGGGGAAGGTACTGAGCTCCCTGGCATTTTTAAAGGGTCCACCTAGCCCCTGCAAGTTGACTTAGGCTTCCAGTGTAGACGCTCTAAGTTGATTCAGCAAAGTCGACTTTAAGTCAACCTAAATTTACAGTGTGGACATGCTAAATTGACTTAACAAGGTCCACTTAAAGTCGACTTTGTTAAGCCAATTTAGCAAAGTCGACTTATTTGAAGAAGTGTAGACATAGCCTAACTGACTAACACATGTTGAAAGGTTCAAGTAAGCTAATATCAGAGAGATATTTATGTGAATGGAAGGGAGGTTAAAGGCACCACCCAAGTAAGAGTCCACACTAACTCTTCAGGAAAGATACAGCATAAGTCACAATCTATGTCAGAGCTTCTTCCAGATAATGAGGTTCTGTACCACTGCCAATACAGGACAGTGTGTTAGTTATTCAGTCCAACCCTATGCAAATAGATGCACAATAGATGATAATGATCCAAGTGACATATTGTGAGAGGATTACCCTGAGGAAACAAAACAAAACGGAGGGGAGAGGAAAGGAGAACATTTCCAAGCTTTGTTGCTGCACCTGGTGACTCCAGCTAAAATGACTCCTCTCTGTGACATAAGGAGTACTGGCCCTTGAGAAAATCAATTCTGTTGCTCTTACCAATTGCTCTTGACTCAGTAGACAGGAAACAAAACTACAAGAATACAAATGCCAGACAATGAAATCCCACATCCAACAATTAAATAATGATAGAACAACTGGAAGAAATTCTTTGGGGATGGGAAACAGAGGATCTAGGAAAGTAAATGGTTAAAAATAACTAAAAGGCTCTAATTTCAATAATATAACAATTCCCCATGTCTCAATATTCTCATCTGTACCACAAGATCCAGCGCCTTCCCTGGCACCTTCCCACGGAGATGGAGTACTTAGGATGAATCTGGAGATGGATATAACAGCTCTGCAAAGGATGGCTAACTTAAATAACCCAGAAATGCCCACTTACAGTGTTTTCATCCTGGATGGTTCAGAGTCCTCCTCTGGTCTGGAGGTCTGTGGAGGTCTTGGATGGGTCTAAATAGCTGGCACCAGTTTGGATTCCTGCTTCCCGGGATGCTGATCTTTACCAGGCTGAAACCATCCAATCACATAGTAGACTCCAGCAGTCCAAAGGCTCCCTTTGTAGGGACCAGAAGCTAAGAAAAGCCTCCCCAGGTCTGGCTGCATCTCTCCTTTCTCCAAACTTAAACATCCCAAAAGGGATGCAAATTAATGCATGTCAGAAAACTTAATTCCAACCACACATTTTTTAAAAAAAGATAGGTTCTAAAGTAGCTGTTACCAATGAAGAAAGAGATTTTGGAGTCATCATAGGTAGTTCTCTGAAAACATTTGTTCAGTGTGGCATGGTGGTCAAAAATGTTAACAGAGTGTTAGAAACTATTAGGAAAGGGATAGATAAGATGACAGTAAACATCATAAGGCCACTATATATGGCCACACCTTGAACACTGAGTGCATTTCTGGTCATCCCATCTCAAAACAAGATGTGTTAGAATTGGAAAGATACAGAGAAGTGCAACAAAAATGATTAGAGGTATGGAACATTTTCCATCTGAGAAGAGAGAAAAAATACTCAGAATATTCGTCTAGAAAAAGAGGCAAATAAGTGGGACATGATAGAGGTCTATAAAATCATGAATGGTGTGAATGTAGTTGATAAGGAAGTGTTACTTACTCCTTCACATAACACAAGAATCAGAGGTCACCCACTCAATGAAATTAATAAACATCAATTTCAAAACAATCACAAGGAAATACTTCTTCATATAACACACAGTAAACCTGTGGAACTTGTTCCAAAGGGACATTGTCAAGGCCAAAACTATAACAGGATCCAAAAAAGAGTTAGTTAAATTCATGAAGGAGGTCCAATCCAACAATGGCTATTAGCCAAAATGGTCAGGGATGCAACCCCATGCTTTGGGTGTCCCTAACTCTGACTGTCAGAAGTTGGAAGTAGACAACAGGGGATGGCTCACTCTGTGATTGCCTGTTTTCTCTCTGAAAGCCTGGCAGCCTTCACTGTGAGAAGACAAGATATTGGGCTAGACAGACCATTGGTCTGATCCAGTATGGTGTTCTTATATTCTGACATACTTTCTTATGTGAGTCTAAATCTCGTATGTTTATCTCTGGGTCAGCCTGTCCCCTCCTACTGAGGGCCTGAGCACCCTAGCTCCTCAATGGCTTAGAAAACTGTCTTTATAAATCAGCCTCTTGGTTTTTGCTGGAATGTCAAGTTTATTCTTTCCCTGCCCCAGACTCTAAGCAGGCTGGGAAATGGTGTCTGAAGAGTCTGAAACCATTGTTTTAAGTTATAAGGTGTATCTCCAGGAGGCTCACTCCAGTGTCTCATGAGCTGACAAACTCTAAAGGGTAGTTACACCTAAATGGTTCCAAACTAAAATCTTGCAGGGCCCTGAACTTGCACAGTTCTAGCAGAGGAGCTTCAGTGGGTACCAAGGAAGGCTGGATGTTGCTCTTCCTTTTTTAGCTTCTCACTACAGGTCACAATCATTCTGTTCATTATCAAAACACCTTTAAGTCCTCATAAATGGGAAGACAAGCTGCCAGATCTGAATCTATGCAGAGGTGTCTTTCTCAGACTCTAGACCGGGGCGGGCAAACTATGGCCCATGGGCCGAATTTGTCCTCCGAGCGCCTGTGCTCCAGCCCATGAGCTGCCACTGTCTCCCTCCCTCCCCCGCCTCCCCTCGACATGACCAGAGAGCTGACGTTGCTCCTCCTCTTTCCCAGCTTCAACCTCTCCCTCCCTCCAGAGGAAGGGCAGGCTGGAGCTGGGAGGAAGGCAGAACAGAAGAGCCGTAGTACAGCCAGAGCGCTGCCTTTCTACTTCCCCTCCTTGCCTCTCAGCTCAGGGCCTGACATCTCAGCCACCACGTGGCTCCTTGCCTGCTCTGCGCTGTGCCAGCCCCCCAGCCAGCTCTGGGGCCGGCTCTGCGCCATGGCCTCAGCTGGCTCCCCAGCTCTACACCAGCCTTAATTCTGAATTTTCTTAATAGTTTGTTTTAAAGTCATGGCCACAATACTAAATGAAAGCAGGGTTTCTGTAGGTCATTGGGTAGTATGAAATCCCTATTGTGAAAACCTGATCTCTTATAATCAATAATAAACTTTAGGGAATTATTAAATTTCAGGAAATAAAGGCACAATAAAGTTAGAAGGTAGGATTGTAAATTATGTTAAGCAAAAGTCATTATTTAAACAGATACAGTCAATGAGGTACAAAGGAGAGCTAACATATTTTTGGTAAAACAAACACTGCCTTATTCAAGTACAGGATACTGATCACAAAAAGTCAGTTAATAAATATTCAGTCGGAGGAATTCCAGGTTATTTCCTTTTTCAGTGTTTCTTAGTGCCTCACATGTTCTCTGTCAGGCATGGACAGTAAACTATTTTAGATGGGAATTCTATTACTTTTGTGTCTTGCATAAAACTGACCATATTATCGAGTGCTTAACAAAGACTAATAATTTATGGGGAAATGACAAATTTGAAGAAAATCTCTTGTTCTTGCAGTTCATTTGTTTTGAGTATTAGCATGCTTACATGTTAACATTGTATGTAACAATGTTAACAAACATTCATACATTGCAAACATGTCAAAACATTACATGGGAGCATGGGATTATGATTCAGGACTATAACTCAATATATGAGCATATACAGTATAGTAGTGGGGCTCTTTATACTACACAAATTGTGGTCTGATTTCTGATTACCTTACTGTGCTAAATAGTACCTCACACCATAATTATGGATGAAAATGGAATAACTTGGGGAATAAGGTCCTATTTATCATAAGTGAGGAAGTAAAAATCTGGCCTTATATGATTAATTTGAGGTAGAGTTGAATGTTAAGGACTAGTTCATACAGGCAGGATTTTTTGTGGAAGCTCTAGTGTGTTTAATATCTTATTGTGGATGTTCTCTTTTGTTTTCTTCTCTTATCTCTGTTTTTTGTGTTGACTATAAGGATAAATCATCTAGTGCCTATACAAATGATGTGACATTTAAAGGAGGGACTGTGGCCTGTTCAATGCCAGATAGCATTGCTTTATCATATGGACTTGGACTATGCGCACTTTATGACTGGTTGGGGAGGGCACCCCAAAAATTATGTGCCTATGTTGTTAGTACTGCTAGGCATGGAACTACTTTTCTCCCCTTCTTCTTTCATCCATGCCAGTAATGCAGCAGTGTGCCACTGAATTCAGTGCCTCTTTCAGTCAACAAGCACTGGATTTGGTTTCAAAGCAGCGGTTCCACTTACTTACTTACCTAAGTCCCACAGGAGTAAACTGGACCCTTATTAATAGAAAGTGTTAAAACCAGCTGTGTGCCATCAGTGCAATACGTTAGCTGGGAGAGGAAAGGAAAAAGAAGATGATCTGAACTATGTTTTATGGGGGAAGAAGAATGCTTTTCTTACAACTTTTCTGCATGTACCCCTGACCTCAAGCTATATATTACAAGAGGATGCTGTGCTGCCATATTTCTCCCTGGTATGCATGACACAAATAAATAGCATTGATTAATATAGGATTTTCCACTGAATATGCCCTAAAATCTACTTGGCACTAAATTTTTTAGCTCTGAATGCCAACCATTTGTTCTCTTCTAAGTCTCAATGTTCTTAACTCAAAGATGAATTCCGTCTATGCTGGCACCCAAATACAATAGCAACTACAATTAGACTTGGGGATTAAAGCAACTGCAAATGTGTAAAGCAGCTTAATGAAGTAAAGGAAAACTGTGATGATGCATAGTAAAAACTGAGTTAAATCACAGATGTTCATTAGAACAACCTGGAGTTGCATCAAGATTCTTAAGACAATCTTGGAACATGGTGGCTTGGCTTTATGCAGTGTTTTCAGTAGAGAGACGTTTGATGCAAAAATATAGAACTTGGCTAGATAGAAAAACTTAGGACACCTCTGGCACAGGCACAACACATGCAGAAGTAATTAAGGTATCCCCCAGTAACCAAGCAAACATCTCTGGAGAAGACAAACATAAAATTAGTTGCAAACCACAAACTACCTGATCACCTATGGGTAATGCTGCAGTCTAGACAAGAAAAGTAGTTACTAACCATTTGTTTGTTCTCTTTTAATGACAGTTTTTTCAAATGTGTAAGGCATCATCAATAGCCTTCAAGGGGAACATAAGGCAGTTCTTTTATCTACAAAATAGGACCAAGAAGAGGACTGAGATGATAACATTCCAAGACTGTGTGGCTCCTGAAACATGTAAATAATACTCCATGTACACTGTGCAGAGGTCTCTCAGAAAATATCTGATTTTTTTGTATGAATAGAGCTCTCTATATTGTTCTTTAGGTGGCCATACATTAAATGCAAGTAAATACTTCACCTTTAACCTACCCTATCAGATCTCTAGCTTTTGATAAATTAGTCTCAAGCAGTTCCTGCTACTATTGTGGCAAAGAGAAGCCCAGTTCAGATAAGATGACTCAGCATAGAAAGCTCTAGTGTTAATTCTACTCTGACAGCTGTGAAATACAGCCTACATAGGTTAGTGAGGGGACTAGATGCTCTGCAATGTTCCATGGGGAGTAATTAGGTTCTGTAAGCACAAATGAAAATATAGAAGATTTCCTCACTCCCTCGGTTCCTCCGGAAATTAATTGGATGATTTCCAAATGGTCTTTCATAGATTTAAATCTATGTTGCAATTGGCGGCTGTTTTGGTTCATCGGTTCAGCTCCCAAACTTTGATTCAGGATCAGGCGGCATTGTTGATTTAGTTCCTTTCTGAAAATCACCTGTTCTGCAAATGTATTATTAATATAAAGGAAACATTTACTGACTATTAAACACAAAAGCTAGATATCTATTGCTTTACCCAGCATTTTAAATGTCTTATTTTTATTACCAAATAGCTGAAAATAATAAATGTGAAATACTGAACCTCCATCTTTGGAAGAGAAAACTGTGTTCACTATAGAGAAGGAAGAGATCCTTAATCAGTCTGTGATAGTTCAAATTGTAGGTTTGCAACTAGGAAGATCATGATTTGCTAATTATTCTTATGAAATGAAAGTTAATGCCATGGTGATATTGTTGTTATTACTTCACAAAGAGGAATAATTTAAAGTTTTTTGGGTAGCATTTATACAGAATAAAGTATTCTGTGCAGATGTATGAGACTGACACAAATTATTTCAACCAATGATGTTCTGGACATTTGTATTTATACAAAACATGCTTGGTATTCCATCTCAACTGCTTTCACTGCACTGATCTGCCTTTTACATGTCATCAATTTGCATGTGCTTGAGACTTGAATTCTTCCTTTGCATACATCATTCTTTTAATATTTTGATATTTTTCTCACCATCAGCTTGTTTGTAAAGAAATATTACATGCAAAATTCAGTCTACAAAGCGCAGAAACAGAGACCAAATAAGCAGTACTTTTTTCATTCCAACTGGGACTCTGTGCAAAGTCCTATTGCTTTTTATTACTGCTCAAGAGCCAGGCTCGAGATCCAGAATAGTTAGCAATGGATTGCTTCTGCAGGTAGTCAGAATAACATATTTAAGGCATTTTGAACCAACTCATATACTTGGATATCCCAGATAGAAGAACTTTTTTGTTAAGATAAAGAAGAAGAAACAACAAAGTGTGAAATGGTTAAAGGAGAAAGAAACCACCAGCAGAAAGAGGGACAGACAGGGAGAGGTGGCTGATAAAGACTGGGGGAGAAAGAATATAGCTGAATAAATATAATGTAATGATGCAGTAACAGAGGAACTGGGGGCCGGTCAACAAATGAAGAAAGTGGAGCAGCAAAAAAAAGAGAGGAAATCAGTGAGATACCAATAAAGAAGTACAAAGAGACAATGTGGAGAGAAGGCATGGTTTGGCAGCTGGAATATAGTTTTGGGAGTCAGGAGACCTGAGTTTCTATTCTCTGCTTGCCTGTTCACCTCTCTCTCTGTTCATGTGTTATGCAGGAGGTCAGATTAGATCAACGGTCCCCAACCTGTGGCCTGGGGGCCATAAGTGTCCCACGGGGGCTTTCAAACTAGCCCACAGCTCTGAACCCTCTGGCTGCAGAAGGAAGGCACTGAGAAATGATCCTGGTGGAGTGCATTGCTGAGGGGCTATAAGACTGGGCCTGTCTCCTTGCTTCAGCCAAGGGAATGGGAGATGAGCATTCATAATAGTCCTTTCTGGTTTTAAAATCTATGAAAGTAGAGATGATATAGTGAAAAGATTAAATAAAACTTAATGTATTACCAGGAGTAGTAATACTTAGAGATACATTGAGCCCGGAAGCTGGGGTTTTCAGAGTTTAAGGGAGTTAGGCACCCAACTCTCTTGGGGTCTACTTCTTTTGAAAATTTCAGCCTGTGTGTAAAATTTATAACCTAACAAAAAGACTGTATGTAAATTCAGCTATTTTAACTTTTAAAAAAAGAGACCCAAATAGTTCAGCAACAACATTGTTTCAGAGTTTTCAGATAAATTCTGAAAGCTTCAGGGAAATCCAGCCTTGTTTTCTCTAGTCTGAAATTAGGAAGAAACCATAAGTTTCTAAGGTATTCCGATTTCCAGAGGGGGAATATATTTTCCTACACATGTAGCCTGATATACTTGAAGAGTGGGGTTTTCAAGAGTGCCCAAGAGCAGGGTTGACAAGGTCGATACCAGTGCAGAATTTTCAAGAATATTTCTCATTAAAATAGGGTCATACAAAATCATTCACTTTCAGAAGCACAGGGCAAAGAGACCGGTGGATCTTGGCCCTAGGGATACAGAAAGGGAAGTGTCATCTCTGTGACACACTTTGAAGAAATCTCTTTGTAGGGTAAGTAAATGTTCACTTAAGATCTTACCCAAGTCTGTGGGAATGCTTTTATTGATTTCAATGGACTTGTAATCAGACCTGGAACCAACATTAATTTTCCCAAGCCTTCATACACAAGAAGACAGAAAAAGACCAGACGCAAGTGTGAAGGTAGATTTGTGCTTTGAAAATACCAAAGGATCTTGGGAATTTGCAAGCCGAACTTCTGCTGCTTCTGTGGGAGATAATGGATGAGGAAACATCCACACTGAATGGAGGAATGTGCAGGAATAACCTCCAAGATTTAAGTCTTAATGCAAGAACAGCCCACACAGTGGTCTTAGGCCCTGTAGCTGCTTGGTTATCTCTGTGTATGATACAGCATAAACCATACTATTCCTGAGCTCTTCATTCAGCCTTTTATTTTTGCCAAATATCTTTTTCTCTGTAATCATTTCTAGCACAAGAACCACTTTTCTCTAGCTTGAGCAGAGTACATTCCACCCCTGCATAAGGACAATAACATCACTTTTGAGACGAGCTTGTAAAATATCATAGTGGTTCTTGCCTTCTCCTGTTGCTTACCCAGAATGTGTTCTGTCACTTCTAAGGACCTGATCCAAAACCCATGGATATCAATTAAAAAAAAGTCATTAATTTCAAGGAGTTTTGAGTTTTGCTCTAATTGAACAGGGCCCATAATGTTTACCTTGCATGGTCATTGTCTCTCTGAATTTCTAAAATTCTCCTTTCATTTTGTGACTTAAGGAAAAGCCACAAATTGCAAGAAGGAACAGGTAAAGAAATGAAATTGGACAGATAAGTGTAATCTTGTTACCTTATGGAAAACAAGAAAATAGCAAACTGGAACCTGAATTGCAGCTGCCTTAATATGTCATCTCTGATTACATCCACAGGAAGCCAAGCAGTGAGTAACTGCTCTGCCACTCTTTAATTTTAAATATTCTTTATTGCTGTAGTGAGAAATTTACAATAAGTCAAAAATTGCCAAAACCTCTGAAAGACCTCCCACCCCTGCTGTTTCAATAAGAAAGGAACTTCAGGTGTCAGACCAAAGTCAAAAGGATTTGATTTTCTATTTGCATCACTTCCTTTTATGCCAGAAATTTTGGGAAATGCACATTGTAAAGATATTGAAAGCGATGGCGTGTGTGTACATATCTTAAAAGAGGGGTAGAGATGGGGAATGGATGAGTTTGTTCACTGAACCCCAGGTTTACATAACGTGCAGTAAATATTTTTAAACCTATTGTCGATTCTGTGATGGACTGCAAGTCAAAAAGTGAGGATTTCCACCAAAAAGATTATAAGAAGTAACTTAAAAGGACTCCTGTGGCATTTTTAAAGACTAATAAATGTATTTATCACATAAGAACAGTGCTTTTTTGTTTTAAAAGGCTTGAGTACTCAGCCCGATTCATCTCTGACCAGGATCCTGGGGCTGCCGGCGGTGGTGGCAGGAGGCAGGACCTCATCGCTGTGAAAAAAGGGTGCTGGTGCTCTGTACCAGTGCATACCATCACAAAAAACAGACAAACAAACAAAAAAACAAAACAAAACAAAAAAACCCACACCACTGCATAAGATACATAAGATAATCTTTAGTCTTTAAAAGTGCCACAGGACTCCTTGGGTATGTCCACACTGGAGCCTTAAGGATGGTTAAGTCGACCTACAGACTGATGTGTCCACACTGGGCGCTTATTAGGTCAACTTAAGCGCTTCCTTAAGTTGACTTAATAACACCACCTCTTAAGGTCGACCTAAGGCTTAAGTTGACCTTATTAAGTCAATTTAAGCCAGTGTAGATGGGGGATAGCCCGTAAATTGACCTAATTGGCCTCCAGGCCCCCTCACAGAGTTCCTGGACACTCCTCCATTGACCTAGCATCTGCCTAATGAATGCAGGGCTGTGGACTCTCTAAGTCGACTTAACAAGGTCGACTTTAAGTTGAATTAAAGTCCACCTTGGTTAGGTCAACTTAACAGAGCCTCCAGAGTAGACGTACCCCTTGTTTGTTTTGCTGAAATAGACTAACCCAGCTACCCCCTTGGAAGAAGTAATTTGTTCCTCTTGCTACATGAGAGTTCAGGGACGTAGGGACATGTCAGAAGCCCCCTTGCATAGTCTGCCAGGGAGCAGGGTCAACCCAGCCATATAGGTGAACTAGGTGATCACCTAGGGCGCCACGCTTTAAGGGCCACTGAATTAGATGGAAGTGTATTTTTTACTCTATTTTAAAAAATATATTAATATGTTATCTCTTATAATGTGGGGGAGGGGGTACCAAAATCATAGCTCGCCTGGGGTGCCCAAGCCATTGTGAAACAGCTTGGTAATTGCTCACTACAGGATATAAATTGTTTGAAATGGGTGAGAAGAAGGCAGGGGCATTTCCCTCCTGCTACTCCACACGAGGCTGCAGAGTGAGAAAGATTTACTATGGAACATTTTTCTCCAGCCCTCCAGATGAAGCAAAGTGTGAGGATGCCATGCCTGCTAAGCAGTCTGGGAAGACTGTGTACCCTGAAACCACCACCCATCCTGTTCACAGCTCCATGCAAATTATACAATACAGCCCAAAGTAAAAGAGAAGATATTTCTTCACCTTTTTAATAAATCTGGAACAAATCCTCGGTTCCAGTGCAAATTCAGAACTAGAGAGCTTGTGTAGGCTAGCACAGATATTCTTGCAATTTCCTTTTCTGTTATAAGTGTGATGACCTTGGGGGGGGGGGGCATTTATATATCATTGCATCAAGTCATCTACCATTCTTCTTTCAGAATCTTGAACATCTCAGTTGTGGTGTCCTTTTCATACAAGAGTCCGTGTGATAAGCTGGATTCATGAAAAGGAAAATGGGGAGAGTTATTTAACAACAGTAATAATCATCACTATTTTAATATATCTACATTTTGTTTTTAAAAATTGTGTTATGTCCCAGACTTTCTATCTATGAATTAAATTCACCCCTGTGCAGATTACCACCACAGACTTCAGCATTACTTAATCCTCACTGTTTTGATGACTTAAATGGGACTTAAGCAATATTGTAAAGAATTAAAAAATAATGTATCAGGCTCCAAATTCATTAATGAGCTTAAATAACCATGAGGTTTTAAAAGTAAAAGTAATAAATTTGGAATTCTATTTATTAATTTAAACTAACTAATTTGAACTAATTTTAGTTAGTTCAAATTAACTTAATTCGAACTAGCAAAATTTAGTTCGAACAAAGCAAGTGCGATTCATGGCACTTGCTTAGTTCGAATTAGTGAATTGCATTGAGTTCAGTGGGATGGTTAGTTCAAACTAAGCAATTAGTTCGAACTAACGTGGCCACATTGGTTAATTCGAACTAACTAGTTCAAATTAACCCTTAGTTCGAATAGCATATTCAAATTTATTAGTTCGAATTAAGGAAGCCCTTAATTCGAACTAATGAAAGCCTAATGTAGCCATGGTTTAAATTAGTTCAAACTAAGCTTCCTTAATTCGAACTAACTTGCCAGTGTAGACATAGCCTTTGAGTCTTTGACTTCTGATCATGATACACAGTGACCACTTGCTTTGAAATAAGCTCTTTTCTGTTAGAGTTCTTCATTTGCATGCTACAAGACTTCTCTCTTCTTTGCTGGGTTATTTAGTTACAGGAGTATGCACAATGTAAATGTTTGCTACTACATTATGACAGGATATCAATAACTGAAAACAATGCAACTAACATTCCATCAGTTTTCATGAAGTTTAAACACCAGATCCACTCTTATGCATTTAACAATCACTTTGGGCTATACTAGTGTGCAAGTGAATTGTCCTGGATCTTCGGCATGAGCTGGTATCTGGTCTATCAGCAGCAGACTTATGCTAACTACCTACTATTTTATATGGAAGGGAACTGGTGGCAGAGCATTCTCAGTTAGGAGTCCTTGCCTCTACAGCCCTCTTCCCTCCATTCTTGACCCACCAAAGCCAGAACTTCAGGCTCTGTAAGGCTTGTCTAGTCTCCCAGATTTTTTGTTAGTGGTAGCTGATGAGGAGTAGATGAATAGAGGAATGTGGGCAGGAATAAGTTGCTCTGAGGTAAGAATGGTTTTTGATGAATCCTGATGTACATGTCCAAAGTTCCTATTTTCATTTTAAATGTGGTCTGCACCTAGAGACTAACTAACCCTTGTGCAGAGTGCAGGCACAAACCTTACATACCACTTACCTACAACTTCAGTCCTTTAAGTACACTATTTAAACATTACGCTCGTCCTCTGCATAGGGATAAATTTCATCCTTAGAATGTTACTGATAAGCATAATCCATTAATCTACACATCAGAGTGAAAAAATAAACTTACTCTGTTTTTCCCCTATTTTAGTACTATTTACAGGACAGTTGCTGCCCCCAAAATAGGTTTGAGGCACAGGCCCCTCCCCGTCTGTCCCCTAGGGCCCCACTGGCAATGGCCAGACCGGGGTTGTTGGCCCTGGTAGGGACTGGATCAGGCCGCCGGTGGCAGCTGGGCCCCAAATCCCCAGCCCCAGCCAGGGCTGCATTGGGCCACAGTCATGTCCAGATCCTTGGCCCCAGGAGGGGTCACATCAGGTCACTGGCAGTGGCTGGGCCCCAGATCCCTGGCCCTGGTGGGGGCCGCAGGCGGCCTGCCCCTGGGTCTCCACCAGACCCGGGGCTCTGGTGCTGAGACTCGGGGCACGTGCCCCAAGTGTGCAGCGCCAGTGAATGCCACTGTTCAGAAACAGAAGATATTTTATGTCACAGAATAAAACAGGGAACATGATTTGCAGTGTAAGTGCACTGGATTGTATGGAAAGGTTTATAAATGCTATTATCCACTTTATTCATCTTTAGAAACACTGAAAATCAGAAATGATCATCAGATCTGCTCATTTTAATTAAAAAGAAAGTACAGCAATTAAGAATGCCAATAATCCACTAACAATATTGTACTTATTATCCCCTCCATGACTCCAGTCCAGATTCTGTGTTTTTCATTCAAATGTCGTTTGTTGACATTCATGGTAGATAACTTTGAAATCCATGTGTCAGCATATACCAAAGGAACAGACCCATGGCAAAACATGAATTCTGGTTCATGTTACTGTAAAAGGAAACAGAAAATGGTATAAATTAAACAGATTCTCATGGGAATTTAAAGATTATGATCCTGTGGTTTTCTTCATATATTCATGCTTAATACATAGTGCTCTACCAATAAATAAGAATATTTTAAAAAATGGAAAATAAAGGTTAATCTAAGTGCCATTTATTAATGAGTTAAGAACTGATTTGTAATTTAGTTAGTTACCAATAAACCCCCGATTCTCTAAAGAATCGCAAATTGAAAAATGGTAATCACCGCTGGGTGGGAGGGAGGGCGGGCAGCCGTGCGCTCCCTGCCCCCC
>ML685831.1:7967847-8027263 GCA_007922175.1 Pelusios castaneus
TCCTTGTCCCCCCCACCCCTCTCCAGGCCTCCCTCCAGCCCCTTCCCAGCCCCCTTACCTGCCCGGAGGCTCGCAGCTGCAGGGACGGCCGGCAGAGCTGCTTCTCGGCCAGGCCTCTCCCACCCTGAGCAAGCTCTCTCTGAGCATGCTCAGAGCGGGGGATTTGAATCTCCCCAGCCTGGCCTCAGCAAGATGGGGATTCAACACACCCCTCTAACCCTGCCTCTCTCCTTGTCCCCCCCACCCCTCTCCAGGCCTCCCTCCAGCCCCTTCCCCAGCCCCCTTACCTGGCCGGAGGCTCAGAGCTGCAGGGACGGCCGGCAGAGCTGCTTCTCAGCCAGGCCGCTCCCACCCTGAGCAAGCTCTCTCTGAGCATGCTCAGAGCGGGGGATTTGAATCTCCCCAGCCTGGCCTCAGCAAGACGGGGATTCAGCTGCTGCGCACGCAGCTGCGTCCCCGCCGTGCATATATACATCTCTCGTTTAGATATATAGATTAGTACCTTACTGATATCTTAGTTCTTCTTCAAAGTCTACTGATGGTGCTTTTGCTCTAATGGGGTCTGTGTGATAGGGTTTAAAGATTCCATGCCACAGTGGAAGAGTAGTGAACTAAGAAGGCCTGACTCCTCGACAGATGCTGGGCATGTTCCCTATGGAGGACTGGCTTAAAGGGTAGCTCTGGCTGTGGGGAAGAGTAGGGTGAAAGAAAATGAACAGCTGGTAACTGCTGGAGTAGGGCAATCCACAGGGGGAAGACTGGGACTGTAAGTGAAAGTCAGCTAGGTGACTGAATCTGTTTTTCCTCCCTTCTCCCTGATTAAGGGATTAAGTGGACTCAGGGAGTGAGCTGGAAACTCCTCCTCCCAGTTGGGATCCTGAGTTGCTGTGACTGCAAGGTGAAGGTTGGGGCCAGACTACAAACAGAAGGCACCCGTAGGAATTTGATTTAGAAGGGCAGCTAGAAGAGACTGAGCCACTCCTTGTCTCTCATCACTTGGATTCTGGGCTGGGACCTGGTGGAGAGGGAGGGCTTAAGTCCCTCTGTCCGTCTTCCTCACTGTCTGAGAGATCCTGGAGTACTTGTGGGGGAAGAGGAAGATGAAATGGCTGCCAAGCCCCCAGACAGCTTGGAAAAGCTGTCGAAAGACTTGGAGAAACTGTTTGGCTGTGGCCTGACTGTTTGGGTGTGGCCTGAAATCTGAGAGCCTTACTTAATTGAAGGACTCCAGGAGCTGAGACTTTAAGAGGGACATCAAGGGTGAAATCCTGACCGCATTGAAGTCAATGGCAAAACTTGCCTTGACTGCAGAAAACATGATAAAACCACCAGAGTTGCATAAGCCCCATAGAATTGTTTTTGCTTTTGACTGGAGTAGGGCTTGGAAGGAATGAGGAGGAGGACTTGAAGAAGCCACTATGTCTTTGAAGCTCTGAAAGAGGGAAAAATGACTTACGAAGATGAAGACTCACGGGATATGTCTACACTGGCAAGTTAGTTCGAATTAAGGGGGCTTAATTCAAACTAACTAAAACCTTGGCTACACTAAGCTTTAGTTAGTTTGAATTAAGGGCTTCCTTAATTTGAACTAATAAATTCGAATAGGATATTCAAACTAAAGGCTTAATTTGAACTAACTAGTTCGAATTAGCCAGTGTGGCCATGTTAATTTGAACTAATTTCTTAATTCGAACTAACTGGCCATTGAAATGAATGGGGATTGCTAATTCAAACTAAGCAAGTGCCCTTCATGGCACTTGCTTAGTTCGAACTAACTTTTTCTAGTTTGAATTAAGCTAATTTGAACTAACTAAAATTAGTTCGAATTAGTTAGTTCGAAATAACTAATTTGAACTAATTTTAGCAAGTATAGACATAGCCACAGAGTTTAAGGCCAGAAGGGTTCATCACGTCATGTAATTTGACCTCCTATATATCACAGCTACCAACACCACTCAATGCTAGCTCTCTAAACAGCCCACCAACATTTGACTAAAATATTACATCCCAGAGTAGACTAAACTATTATGTGCCTCAGGGACAGAAAATAGGAAGTATGGAGGCCCCTGCAATGTCAGGTAACTAAGTGAAATATACCCAGTTGATTCTGGCAGGTGATCTGCATGCCATGCTCCAAAGGAAAGTAAAATCCCCCAAGGACACTACCAGTCTGACCTGGGCAGAAAATTGGTTTCCAGTATCACATATGGTGATCAGTAAGACCCTAAGCATGTGAACAAGAGCTAGTCAGCTAAACATGTGAAAGACAGAATCCTTTGTGTCACCTCTGAGCCCACCCTCTTCAATATCCTGTCATCAGCTATGTCCACTCTTTATGCTTCAGAGGAAGGAGAACAAAAACCACACCAGAAAAAATACAGAAAAAAACCAAATCCCTCCCTGATCCAGACTGGTGTTTGTCTGAAATCTTGAAACATGAGCTTTAGGGACATAAGACATAAGCCACAAAGGCTCCCAGGGCTGCTGAGCCATTCCCCGTCCCCACACCCCTCTGTCACAAGTCACCCCATCATACAAGCCCACTCATAAATGTGTCCAGTTCTCTCTCAAAAATAACTAAGATGTTTTGCCCCACTTCCCAACTGGGAGTCTATTCTAGACCCTCACCTCTCTGATAGTTAGAAACCTTCTTCTAGTTTTCAGCCTGAATTTGTTAATGACTAAAGCTTTCCCTTCTAGGTCACACAGGCCCTGCCTGAGGCAATATTGCTAGGGAAAAAATAGGCTTCTGTAATATTTATAGGCTGGGTGCATAGTTTAAATGTAATGTGTCACATTGCCATGAAGTAATTGTGTGTGCATGCCTAGAAATACTCGTTATGAAGGATGCACCTAGACTCTTGTCTGGCTTATTTAATTGCCTATCTCAAGATGCATAGCGATTTGGGGAATCTTGCTATCCCAAACAGTGTCTCATCCCATACAAATTAAACCCTTTCTGCTCTCAATACTTAAGCGTGTGAGCTTAACATTCACTTTCCCTGAGCATTTGCCCAACTCAAATTTAATTACTTGAATGTTCACGGAAAGCCAATTTAAAAGGGAAGTGAGCTTGTTTGTCTGAAGTGAATTCCTTTTTAAATTCACATGAACACTCACGAGAATTTGTTGTTATATTCATCCAGCTTTAGAAATCGCTCATCCAAGAGTACTATTGGTAGTAATTGGCAAGGATGGGGGAATGGATTGATATTCTGTTATAGGAGTATTTCAGTTCAAGGATGAATGCTAATACAATAGTATCATTACTATGCTTCCTAGTTTAAACAGTAATTTGTTAGAGGATTAAAAAGGAGATAGCATACTGCATACCATAGAATTGTGGAAAATCTACAGCCAAGAACTGATTCTTAGGTTTCTGCAATATAAATGCCTGTTAGTAATGAAATAAGACTTATTTAAGTATAAGGATTCATACTGAGGAATTATCCATACTACATTCATAAGCTTTGTAAGCAGAGTCTGTGAGATTGTTCAGAGGCTTATTTGTGGCAAAGGTATTTAACTATTAATGAATTAATAGTATAGGCAACTCCTGACTCTGGGAGTGTTTAGTGTGAGTAAATGTTTCCCTGTGGCTGTAAGGCACTTACTATTTTTTTTAAATTTTCCTTTCAAAGTTCTGGCTGGCCTTAGAAAATGTTATCTTGATTTTAGATGCTATAGGTTGTTTGAGTTAGATGATACAATGCTGATTATGATTTTGCTGTCAATGTAATCAAGACTAGCTGACATGAATGCTTAATAAAAGGTGTCTTGGTCCAGAGTGACTGCAGAATTATGGCCAAAATAATGTCTTCTAATTCAAATGTTCCCACCTGTTTTTAACTGTAACTAGAGCTCATAGAAAATTACCCATTCTGCACATGTGTGTGTGCTCGTGTATGTGTTTCTCTGGGAAAAGTCCATTTTTGACAAGTGAAACATTTTCTGTAATATAGGTAGCTATAAACAGATTTTGTAAAAATAAATTGGTTTCCAGTTATGTTCTCCTGTACACCCCAAAAATTAATAGAGAAAATTTGAGAAAAAAAAGAATCCCAGCTGGTTCTAACAACAACATTTTTTTTAACACGAACTGTAGGACATTCTAGTATCATTAGTGACCACTTCAATTTGTCCATGTGTGATGGAGTGGGTGTAGTGAAGGGGTGTGGCCTCCCTCGGAGGTAGACAGCCTGGACCAAGCCACCCCTAGGTGAGTAGAGCCAGAGGCAGCCTGTCCCTTAGGCTGGAAGCAAGGGGGCGGGACAGGAAATATAAGAGGGAGGCCCCAGTGCTCAGTTGGTGCTAGGCAGTCAAAGAGGAAAGGTGTCCTTCTGCTCCCTCCACAGCTCCAGCCTTACCACTGCCCGGCTGAGAACCTGGCTGTGGCCTGGGGCCCGGACAGCCACCTGGCCCCAGCTGCACCAAACCCTTGGTGGCCATTGCTTAGCACTGGGAACCTGGAGGACTTCATGGAGCTGCCCATGCTCCAGAGGTCAGGGGAGCTCCCAGACTCAGAACCCCAACCAGCTGATGGGGACTTAGATGAGCTTTCCTTGGCCAGCAAGGACAGCACAACCCCGCAGGGCTGTGATTTGGAGGAATTATCCTCTGCCGATGATTCCATGGAGCTGGGAGAACTACTGCCCTATTGCGACGCCGAGGCGATTATCTAGAGGAGGCTACCGATGAGGTTCTTGAGCAGGTACCACTGGGGCTGGGGATAGGAAGCATCCCAGGGGACTTGGAGCCTGACCCTCAGGCAGTTGAGTCAGGAGCTGAGCCGGCGTATTGTGGTTGGGACCCCGCTGGCTACGGGGTGGAACCCTCTGCCACAAAAAGGGCCCTGGGCTGGGACACAGTGGAGTCGGGTGGGCCTGCGTCCCCCTCCCCCTCTTTCCTCAACCTCACCTGAACCATTTACTCACTCCAAACCTCAACCCACCAGTGCTGATACAGAGACAGTTGTGCTTCTCTGCCCCGCCCGAGAGGCCAGAGATGGCTTTGGTTTGCCTATCCTACCCGAGGGGCCAGAGACGGCTTTGGTTTGCCTGCCCTGCCCGAGAGGCCACAGATGGATTTGGTTTGCCTGTCCCACCCGAGGGGCCAGAGACGGCTTTGGTTTGGGCTGCGGCCTAGACAGAGGTAGTAGCAGTCGCCCACCATTTAGGAGGATGGTGGGGGCGATGGCCTTACAGTGGGCTTACCCTGCTCTAAAGGAGCACTGCATACTATATGGGCAGTGGATATCCTGCCCGTTAAGCCATTCTGGGCATGCTCCAACTGCTTCCCTAGTAAAAAAGGAAGCAGCCCAGTTCAGACAGGGCTGACGAGCAAAGAGGAAGGACGCATGCTGGAGGCTCCTGTCAGGAGCCGTATCAACCCCTGCTCGCTAGAAGGAGCAACCGCAGAGACCTCATTGTAGAGCAGACACTCTCTGTTGGCTACCTGGAGACAGACGCCCAGAAGATCACGTCTGCCGGTGGCCTCCAGGAACCCGAAGAGGAATGGATGGTGGTTGCTACAATAGTGAAAAGTGGTCATCCTGGACCCCATGGGAAGACCATTACAGTGACCCGGGTAGGAAATAACTCAGGGAGTCTGAGGGGTGATGTGATGCTGTCCAAATTTAGGGGGTCATTTATAATTGTTTTTCATATTAATATTTCATAATTGCAATAATCCATAGGAGCTATGTCATGTTTGGTACCAATAGAAAAGTTTTAACTTTCTAGGAGTGATTATATTGGTTATGTCTGGTTGTCATATCTGTAGCAGAAGCCAGGAATATGTTCGTTATATCTGTTTTTCAACTAATTTGGTTCTGAGAAACTCTCCAGACTGGATGTCTACAGCCATCATCTCCATAATGGCCCATTAAGGGAACCACAGTCACAATAGATCTGGGGAGAAATCTGTTCAGTGAGTTACCCTTACTGACCATGTGACTCAACTCCTTTTGATTTGCAAAAACTTCACACAGCATGGGCAAGGTCAGAGGTAATAAAAGGCAGCAGAACCAACTCCATTTTGTCTTCAGTCTCCAATCCTCTACCAAAAACCATCTCTGGATCTATTCCTCTGTGACTGGACAAAGGACTGAGACCCACCCAGGTCCTGGGTGCCTACCAGAGGAACTGGACAAGACTGCAAACTCCAAAATCTCCTAAGGACTTGCTTTACATGAACTCTAAATCATTTGTATGTATCTGATTCACTTTGACTCTTTAACATCTCTCATATTTTGTTTCTTTTATTCTTATATTAAACCTTTAGTTTTAGTTACTAAAGGATTGGTTGGCAGCATGTTATTTAGAGTAAGATCCAAGCCTATATTGTTCTGTGTAATGTGGCTGGCCCTTTGGGGTCAGAAGCACCTATTTCCTTAAGAGACCCAGTGGCTAGTCAGAGACCAGAGGAGCTCATGTACAATAAAGAGTACTGTTTCTATTTTGTTATGCTTCATGATAACGAGTGTGGGCAATCAGAAGCATGGTGTGTGGCTGGTTGGGAGTTTGGTTTAAGTACCACCAAGCAGGGTTTAGAGAGTTTGGCTCTCATTTTTTCAGCTTGCCCTGATTTTTACATATTCAGGTAGTTATCCCAGGAGGCCTGGGTCACAGATGAAACTGTGGGAGTGGTGTGGAATCAAAGCCAGCATGTTTCAGTCTGGATCCCCACTGACTTGATGCCATACCCCCAGGATTGATAGAACCCTGGGCTGGGGCATAGTAGAGTGGGAGGACCTGAGTCCCCATACCCAGGGTGTTGCATCCCATAGTGGACACCCTGGTTATTGGTTCTGGCTGCTAGGGCATGCTGCCCTGACCCCAGAGCTGGTAACTGGGTGCTAGGCTGCACGACCCTGACATCAGGGCTGGTAAGTAGCATTGACCACTAGATTGCACTGCCCTGATACTGGAGGTGGTTGGTGTAGTAGTATCAAGGCTACAATAACCCAGGAGAAGCCCTGCATACCACTCGAAGCCACGGAGACGCCTGTTTCTCTTACACCTTTTGAACTTTCCCAACCAGGGGGCAGGGAGGGGGGGGGGGCAACAGGGTGGGCTTATCCCATGACACCATGACTGAACAAGAAGTTTTGTATTAATAGAACAAAATCTTGGCCACATTGAAGTCAATGGGTGTTTTGAGTTAGTGAGTTATATAGAGAGTTAGTGGAGTTATAGAGTTAGTGGATAAACTTCATGGGGACTGTTTAAAAACAGCATAATAGAGGCTTGAACTTAATGTCTACTCCAAATCAGAACAGATAATAAAAGAAATGCCATGGAGGACATTAGAGGCAAAAAAGACATCCTTTAAAATTTGGAAGTGAAAGCCTCATGAGGATAATAAAAAGGTGCACACTCTAAGCATACAAATATAATGAGGCAGGCCAAGAAAGAATTTGAGATGCAAAACTCACTTTGAAGTCAGAAGGAACCATCGTGATCCTCTAGTCTGACCTCTTTGCACATTGCAGCCGCAATGTATATCAGTATAGTATATCAGGAGGAGGAAGTCTGTCAAATAGTGAGGCCAAAGTTGGATTTCTCCAGCTGTCCTGTTCTGTACACTCACCCTGAAGCTGTGGTACTGGCCACTGTTAGAGCTCATCTGCTCCCTCCCTCCCTGGCTGGCTGGCTGGCTGGCTGAGGGAATCAGCATCCTGGAGAGCTCAGTGTCTGCCACTGGTAGCAGATCAAGAGATGGGGTCCTAAAGTTGAAGACAATGGCAGAAGTTCCAGAACAGTGGTCCAGAGGCAACAGTGTCTGTAGTGGACAGTGACTGCAGAAGGCCCAGGGCAATGCTGACAGCGGACTGCAGAGGCATGACCTGAGATGAGAATTGGTGTGAGACTGGGAACTGCAGGGAAAGCAGCCTCAGGAAGGACTGTGGCAGAGAGACTGGAAGGAGGCAGCAGGCAGTACCAAAGTTGTGGTATATAGGGTCCTTGGGCCAGAGCCTGGAGAAGTAAGCAGGCCCAGGTTCCTCCCTAATCCCCCAAGAGCGGCACCATACTCTCAGGCGATTGAATACTTGAGGAGTGACTGGGACTTTTCCCCAGAAAGGGGGTTGTGTAGCAGGTTACTCAGTTGGAGGGCTGAGTAGCTGAAAACAGTGACGGAGCACAGGTTACAGACGGGTTAATCACTTGAGCAATTCCCCATAGCTTTGCCAGGAAGCGCCTGTTTGGCAGGGAGTGTATCACATGGATCCTTAAGCTGACTCAGTATGGCCATGTGATGCTGTCCAGATTTAGGGGACCATTTATAATACTATTTCTTATCAATATTTCATAATTGCAATAATCAATAAGAACTATGCCATATTTGGTACCAATAAAAAGGTTGTAATTTGCTGGGAATGGTTATATGGTTTGTGTAGGAATTGTATTTGTATTAGAAGTTAGGAATATTTTTGTTATATCTATACTTCAACTTGTGTGATTCTGGGAAACTCCCCAGACTGGATATCTACAGCCATTGTTTCCTTAATGGCCCTTTAAGGAAGCTCCCAGGTACAATGGGCCCAGGGAGAAACCTGTTGAGCCACTAGGACTTGAACATGTGACTCAATTCAATTTTGATTGGAAAGAACTCCACACAGCATGGAGAAGGCCAGAGGTGATAAAGGGCAGCAGCCCCGAGTCCAACTTGTCTCCAGTCCCCCAGTCTACAGCCAACACCCCATCTCTGGAACTACTCCAATGTGACTGGACAAGGGATTGAGGCCCTGCTGGGTGTTTACCAGAGGAACAAGCCTGCAAACTGCTTTACCTGAACTCTAAATCATTTGTATGTATGTGATTCACTTTGACCCTGTAACATGTCTCATATTGGGCTTCTTTTCATTTTATATTAAACCTTTAGTTGTAGTTACAAAAGGATCAGCTATCAGTGTGGTATTTTGGGTAAGATCCAAACATATATTTTTCTGTGTGATGTGGCTGGCCCTTTGGGGTCAGGAGAACTTATTTCTTTAAGGGGCCGTGCGGCTATGTGGGAGCCAGAGGAGCTGGAGTGCAATAAATGGAGCTATTTCTATTTTGGGCAGATTTTACAGTACTCGGTGTGGGGAACCAGAAGCCTGGCCATGACTGACATGGAGACTGGTTTAAGGAGCACTCATCAGTGTTTGGGGAGTTTGGCTTCTGGTTTTGAAGCTTACCCAGATTTTTGCAAGTCCAGGCGGGTATCCCAGGAGGCCCTGGTCACAGGCCATTCTTATTTTCTTACTATGTTTTGAAGAATAGTATAATGTCATGCATATTGGCATCTGGACAGAAGTGCTCATATAATATGGGATGACGCCAAGGATAACCTGGCCTTTTCTATCTTCCATTCACTGAACCAATAGATAGCCATTGTAGCAATATAAAATTAAGAATTTGTAACATGAACTAACAATGATAATGGGAGCAGCAATTCTAATGATAGTTCAGAAACAATTTTTCATGGATATAATCACCTCTACTTGAGGAATCTGAATTTAAGGAATTAATATGGCCATAGAGAAATATCATCCTTTTTCATTCTCTGGCATTGGCTCTATATGCTATTTACATGTATAGCTTTTGAACATATTTACATGGGTACAGCTCAAAAGTCACTTGCCTTTTTTTAATCGCCCTTCCTCCCCCATCATGGGAGTTTCAGTAATTTATCTTGCTATTTTTAGAGAATGCTTGGAGTATGACTCATATTAATTTCACCCATGAAATAAAAGTTAATATTAATTTGTGTGATATTGAGGAAGTATGATATATTAACATCCTTTTGGGGTCCAAGTCATTACCATTTGGGGATTAGGCATCAGAAACAGCCCAGGAGGCCTGTTTAAATCATTAAGGAATTAAACTAAAGTAGAAGTATACAATACAGTACATGGGTGGCATCTATAGGCTCCCCTTTCTCCCCAAAAATATAATGGCTGAAATCTGTTGACTTCAGTTGGCTCAGAATTTTACCTAATGTATTTTCACAACCCTAGGCATCTATGCATCTTACCTCAATGTTGTTATAAGGCTTATAGATATAGCCTTCAGTTCATCTAGATTCAGAAAACACTCTAACATAATACATTTTACATGATGCAAGTAATTATAGTTAAACAACTAAATAGTATCGCAAAACATCTATTGATGTTATTTCTTAGTAGACCAGAACACAATACTCAGAAGGGATTTTGCCAGATGTACCGGTGATCACTTCACTATGTATTGTTTGGAAAAGAAATAGTCTTATGCAATGAATTTATTCATTTAAGAAATTTGATCTCAGTGGTTTTTGTCAGAACTATTCTAATTATTGGAATGGATCCCATGCATTTGAGGGAAGAGCTTCAAATATATTTTAATTTTGATTAAACTAAACTTTATAAGATTGCACTGACTGACAAAATATATTTTGTATGCATATCTTCAAAAAGATACTACAGAAGTAGCTTTCAGACAAGGGTGGCAAAAATGCAGAGATTTCTGTATGAAGAAAAATGTAAAAGACAGACTTGTTTAGAGAGGACTTGATGTTCAATGAAATTGAAAGGCAGAAAATTTTAATCTGATAAATACATTTTTACATAGCATCTGTTTAACTTGGAGAAGTCAGTGCCAAAAGACATCAATAAGACCTCATTATATCAATAAGATTAAAAAAAGATTAGATATTAATATGAATCATGAGAACATCTGTCATTAAACAGATAATTTTTTATCATTGTTTTGATGACAAATATTGTCCCCATTACTTTTGATACAAGACAGCCAGTAATTAATGGGCATTAGCAGGAGATTTCTTCCATGATAGTTTAATCCATGCAGTCAAGGTTTTCTTGCACTTTAGTTCAAATCATCTGGTGCTGACCACTACTACAGACAGGGTATTAGACACTAGATGGACTCACTGGGCTGCTCTGATTTGGCAGTTTCTCTGCTCATGACACATACCCATAAATCATCCAAGAATGAATTATCTTTGCATAACTGTGGAGTGAACTGCTCACCTAAGTCACTCTATTAGTTGAGGAAAAGGAAAAAAAAAGGTAGCTCCAGAGTTGATTGCGATAAAAAGTTCTACAAGGCCAATAGTTCACATACTAATGCTTTCAGGAAGCATATTATGGAATTGTTTAGATGTGAATCAATTCCTCAGGTTAAAAGTCAGATTTTTGACGGGTAAAATAGGGCTAGAAATGACTATTTGAATTATTTCATAAGCATTTTTTGCCATGGGAGAAATATAGGTTCAAAATGAAATCAGTTTTCATAATAGGCTAAACAGGGACTGAACTCTGACAAGTGTAGATTTTGTCTGAGACTGTCTTGACTGACAGTGTATCTATAACATATTAGTGCTAAAAGAAAAGATATACATGGATGATTTAAGCTTTGAATTTTTACATATGTCTATTGGGATTTTATTCTTATCAACCTTGAAAGATCACTGTTTGGTATTCAGCATAATGTGAAAATCTGTAAAGAATAGGATTTGATATCAGCCTTCAACTATCTGAGGGGGGTTCCACTAGAGAGGATGGAGCAAAGCTGTTCTCAGTGATTGGAGATGACAGAACAAGGAGCAATAGTCTCAAGTTGGGGTAGGTCTAGGTTGGGTATTAGGAAAAAACTTTTTCACTAGGAGGATGGTGAAACAGTGGAATGGGTAACCTAGGAAGGTTGTGGAATTTAAGGAATTTATCCGTAGAGGTTTTAAAGGTGTGGCTTGACAAAGCCCTAGCTGGAATGATTTAGTTGGAGTTGGTCCAGCTTTTGAGCAGGGGGTTGGACTAGTAGGTGAGCTCCTGAGGTCTAGTCTAAGTCTTCTATGATTCTATAAAAGGGAAGAAAATAGTGCAGCAATGGTCACCATCTGATTAGCAAGCAGGATGTAAATAGGCTGGAAGTGCAGCAATCGACTGTACTGGGGCCTGGAGCTTGCTTGATTTCATTGGTCACCAGCTGCCTAAGTCCCACCTATCTCAGAAAATGTCACTGAGTCACATAATTCCCTAACAGCTGTTAATTTTCCTTCTGTTTATAGGAAACTCTTTGATGCAAATTTCCAAAATATCAGATCTGAATAGATTAGATGATTTATTTAGTAGGCTTTTGTTGGCTTATCTGGTCCTGTCAATTGCTGTTTGTCAGTGCCATTTCATGATCAGGTAGACATGATAAGCACTGATTTTTAAAACAAAACAAAACATTGAAACTATTAAGTTTGCCTTTCCATAAATTGCAGTATTTCCTTTTCATATCTTCCATCATGTCAAAGACAGTCCAAGTGTAACTACACATTTCTCTTTCCCTCTTCACTTTTCAATATAAATTGAATTAATATGGGCTTTATTAATCAATTTCTATTCTTGACTATGGAGTTGGAGTAGTCTTTCACAAGAACTATTAATTTTATTTGTCACGGGGCTTTAAAATCTATTTATACAAATCATTTCAACAAGCTAATTTGATTACAACTTGTGGTGATATTTTTGTATATGTTAGTCTGATACATTATTAGAGTAAGAAATTTTTCTACTTCGTTTGTTTAATTATATTTCTCCCATCCCTTGAAAGATATAGACTTCACTGGTGGTATCTCCATGTTGTACAGAACAGAAGGTTTCCTTGCTACTCCCACTTTTCCTGTTTTGATCCCAAACTGCTCTTCAGGATATTGGCGACTTGGGGACAGATGTAGCGGGATTGATTGAGTGGGTTGTGGAGACCTGCTTATTCAATTCCAGAAGTGGTCTCCAATTGGTGTGATTAAATCACCTTCCTGAAAGGAGGAAGACGGCATCAACCAGAGGGTATCTCCGGATGATGTAGTGTAATGAAGACACCATGAGTGCAGCTATGTAAAGTAAGTTGAGAACAGATATGCAAACTACTTTATATGACTTGAGTATCTTCAGTCAACCATCAGTGGCAATGTAGAACAGGCCTCAGGTGCCATAGAGAAAAGATGGATGAGTTAATATCTTTTTTTGAACCAACTTGTGTTGGTGAGAGAGACTGGCTTCCAAGCTACACAGAGCTCTTCTTTAGGTTTTGGAAAGGGACTGAGGGCCTTGTCTACACTAATACTTATTACAGCAAAACCTTTGATGCTCAGGCATGTGAAAAAACAACAACAAATTTTGCCAGCATAAGTGCTTGTGTGAAAGAATGCTATGTCACCTGCAGACACTATTGCACCAGCATAGCTAATACCACCCGTTTAGGTGGTTTGATCAAGTCAGCGGGAAAGCTCTCTTCCATCAATGTAACATAGCTACATAAGTCCTCTTACAGAGGCCCAGATGTACTGATACAGCTGTGCTGCTGTAATTTAAGTGTAGACTAGTCCTAAGAGTGTCAGAGCTACATACAAGGTAGCACACCATAAGTAATTAGCACATCTTCTAAAGAACTATAAGGTGAAGTGGCCTGTTAACACCCCTGTATAGGACAAAAAAAAGGGTTACTGGATTACAGGTTTTTTTTTAATAAATTGTAAATCTAGTATCTTTATTAAGACTCTGGTTTTTAGAATCTACCAAAGTTATGTATTTAAGATCCCAGGCTCATCTTCTGAAGATGTTGCATAGCTTTCCTTTGAGGATGAGGACTAATAGGTCAGATATAGAGTGATCACTCTGTGAAAAGCATTGATCCACAGGTAAAAGGGTCTTTCTGTCTTTTATCATTTTGGTGTAAGCTGTCCGAGCAAAAGAACACCTTAGCTTTTATAAACTGTGTCTTAGCAAGGAGTTTTTGACAAACCCTTCCTAATGTAGACAAGGCCTCAATCATGTTACTATTTTTCCTGCCAAAAGAAGCAGGACTGATCTTCGTGTGTTTTGCATCAATAATCTATGATTATGAGATTTGTGATTTGCGGATATATTTTACTTCTGTAAATAATATTTAAGAATGCATTGATGGTTTAAATTTTATGTCTAGGCATTATCTGAAATAATTCATTATTTCCTACCGATAGTAATTAACTTAAAGTTCACCTAAACCTAATTACTTTTGTTACGTCTATGAACTGTTGTGTTGTGTGGTTAAAAATCTGTGTCACATTCAAGAGTCCCTCAGGCAATTACGATATACTTTTCCACAGACAAAAGTTTCTTCAAGAGCATTTAACATTTCAGCTAATCCTAGCATCTTTTCCCTTTTGTTGTTACTGCTTTGCAGTTCTCCACACTTTGAGATATTAATAATGTTATTTATAAAGCACTTTTTTTCCTTTGTGATTTTGAAGCACTTGGCAAATAAGCGGTATAATAAACAACTGACAAACTCTTAAAGTTCAAACAAGCAATGTAACTATTAGAGGGGTCTGAAACAGAGACGAGAGTGTGTCTGAGAGATAAATAGGGGGACAGTGATGGTCAGACTAGAAAATAATCTGAAACAAACAAAGGAAGCTAAAGAACATTGCAAATAAAATCAGAGTGCTAGGATAAATTAGAATATTTATTTGAATGGAATGAAAATAATGCCGCAAAATATGTTGTTCTTCCATGCTGTTTGTTGGCTTCATTTGTTTATTTTTGAGGTTTTAATATAATATGCTGCTGCAAATTATTTATTCATATATAAATATATATGTATATAGCTGTTTTAAGAGGTAGAATTTAGAGTAGATTCAATCAACAGTCTCATTAATATTTTTATTAGATGCCATAATGTCATTAGAAGTCATTTTAAAAAATGGTTTAAAAAAAAAATCATACCTTTGGTTATAATTTGTTACAATTTTTTTCTGTACACAAAGCCTAAATAACCAAAACAATATAAGACAAAATGGGCAGGGCAGCTGTAGACAAATGAACTAACATGTTCAATGTCTCACAGCGGGTCAGTGCTGAGCTGGCTATAGAAGGCAGATCCCGCTCACCAAGATATGCTTCCTTGTTGTTAAAGAATCAGCCTTGGAATCTTTCTTGACTCAGTGAGCATTGTTTCAAATAAATTTTAAGATTTGGAAACCATTATTATTATTATTTATTGACAATTTTTGGTTTTACCAAGTTAGTGAGAGTGTTGGCAATTTTCACAACTTTACCATGAGTCTCATAATACGGGATGTTTTGATTCCAGCGGTTATGATTTTAGAACGAGGAGATTGCATGAGATTTTTTTACTTAAAAAAAAAAAAAAAAAAAAAGCTTGAAGCCCAGAAAGTTTTAGAGAGAACTTAAAAATGAGAAGCAAGTACACTGCAATATTTCAGGAAGAAAAATGTGAAATAAAAACATCCAGAAAAACCCAACATAAATAGTTGGTTTAAAAAGTCAGAAGGTTTTTTAATCTCAAGACTTTGGACAAGCTTGACTCATGGTTTTTGGAAGCCTGAGACTGGCAATATTGAAATAGTCTATTTTGGTACCCCAAAATAGTCAATATCCCCAAAATCACCATCTTTTTTTCCTTTATGCTGCTTTTCCTGGTGAAGGTTGTGGCAGCAGGATGGAGAGTAGGGAGGACCAAACTTCCCTTTCTTATGCAACAGGTTCTAGCTCCTCCTGTGCAATTCTCAGGTATTCCAAGGCCAGCCAGAAGATAGCACTTGGACCTCTTCCCAGTGGCATATCAGAAGGCATCCTATTCAGGTGCCCAAACCACTTCAGCTGGCTCCTCTCAAACCCAAGGAACATGGCTGTACTCTGAAGTTCTCCCAAATAGCTGAGCTCCTCACCCTATCTTGGAGAGTAAGCATAGACAACCTTCAGAGAAACCTAATTTCTATCGCTTATACCTTTGCTCTCATCCTTTCAGTCATTACCCAAAGTTCATGATTATAGGTGAAAATGGGAACATAGACTGATCTCTAAACAGTTTTATCTGAAAATTCAGCTCCTGCTTCACCACCAGCGACCAGTTCAGCGTCCTCATCACTGCTGTTGCTGCACCAATCTGCTGATCAATCTCACACTCGCACTTAGCATCACTCCTGAACAAGACCTGCATGTACTTAATCTCTTCCACTAAGGTCAGCTGCTCTCTCTTCACCTGGAGAGTTAGAAGTTCTTCTGGGATAAGTGTATTAAGCACCTGAAACTTTGATTGCTAAATCAAAAGCTTATGCATATTTTGTCAATTTTCCTAAAATAACCTTTTGACCAGTTGAACCTTTTCTTTCTTTCAGTTTTCCTTCAGGCTTTTTGCTCAATATACCCTAACTAACATAATTCTGATACTGCATAGTTTTCCTCAGCTGGTTCAGGAGATCCTTAAGTCACTTGTAAGGGCCACGCCACTTTGACACTACACATGTTCCTCACACGTTTCCCTCTTTCCCTTTGATTCTCTGCCCTCAATACTTCCTTTTCTTTTTGGCTTGTCTGCCCTAGAATTTTTGTTTGTGCTGTAACTCTAGCTAACTGACATCGGAGTCACTAACACAATTGTAAGGTGTAGGGGTAGGACATTCAAATATTTGTAATTGCAAAAACACACATACATGAGCAGTTCTAGCAGAGTTCACTCTAGAGCTCTGGATTGATGTACCATCAATCAGAAACCAACATTTGTCTCTGTGAATGAATGTTTGTGACATCTGTATTAGACACAATTTACAGCTTCATGTTAGTTCACTGAGGTCAATTGGCAATCAGCTTGTGTTACAGTGTGCAAAACAAATTCATACAATTCAAACAGCATACAACAGAACTTGTGCGTTGATGCTCTATTTCATTCTAAAGCTGCAGTACCTACATAAAACATAAAGCAATTGGAATTGTGACATTGAGCCAGAAAGTGTTAAGCAACAAGGAGGCTGAAGATCAACTTTAGCCTAATAGAGAAGTATTGAAGTGGTAAACAGGGCCATTTCTTGTAAATAACTGACAAAACCATGTAAGATAGATTGGTGTTTTTCAAAAGAAAATTTATATTGTTAAAGAATTAGAAATAAATACTAATTGTATATGTCTGTGTTCGCCTATATCTTGCTAGGTGTTAACAATGGTACCAGATTGACTTGTGGATGCTAATTCCCTTTCATGTTTTAATTACATTATATTATACTTGTGGGTGGTTCAGTTGACCTTGAGGTCAAAGATGTAAGATATGGCAGGAACTTACTTACATTGTTTTCAGCTTAAAGTGTCTGTGACATAACGGAATGCTTTAATAATTTGAATGGATAATTATCTTTATGTTAATTAATACTACTATTTTATCTGTGTATACATTAGAAACAGAAGTTTAACTTCAAAACAACCACATACACTGCCTAGTCTTCATTGGGGAAGGCCTCTACTGTGTTATCTGCTGTCAAGTGGATTATAAACTGAGGTTCAACTATACAGGAAGTTTCGGGTTTGATCTTGTTTTCATCTCAGATCTTCTTAAACTTTGTCAGGGCAAGTTCAAGCTTCAGGACTTAGGTCTAGAACCCTCAAGTGTCCCTGCAAATTCTTATGGAAGGATTTGAACAAACTCTCTCTATATGGACTACCTATTGGACTATAACTTATGGAATTGATCCTGAAAGAACTTTCTTCAGCTCAGCAGCTCACCATCTCTACTATGAAACTAACCTAAAAACTTTATCTCTAGTAAAATGATCTTTAATCATAATAACTTTCTTTTCTTTTAAAATAAATCTTAGTTTAGTTAATAACAATTGGCTGTAAGCATGCATTTGTGTAAAATCTGAAATATTCATTGATCTGGTAGGTAACATGTCTATCTCTTGGGATTGCTTGAATTTTATACATCATGAACAAGCTTGTAAGTAATCCTCACATATTTGTCTTGGCTGTCTGGGTGGGAGCTTAGGGGTGGATTGCTTAATAAAAAGTGATTTTTTTTTGGTTTCTTGATAACCATTAAGGTATAATAAAAGCTGTTTTGTGGCTGGCTCAGTTGTCTAAGTATTAGAATATACCACCAGTCTGGGGGCTTGTCTGCTCCATTCTTCACAGTTTGTTGCCCTGATTGAACAAATTCAGTGAGACCTCTGCAGGCACAACAGTTATAGGACTATAAAGTCTTCTCAGAGACAGTTCTTAGGGAAACCCTGTTTGTTTATTTTTCTTCCTACTTCATAGGATGTAATTAGCAAAATCTTACTTTTTTTTGTTGTTCAACAAAAACAGTCGTAATTGCTTCAAAAATAAAAAATGGAAATTCTAGGAAGCATGTATATATAAGCACATAACAAATGACTCCATTAATTAACTGACATGTTATACATTTTCCATATTTAATCATTGTCACAAAATATATTATTCCAATAGATGGATTAAAGTTGGAAAGAATGGTTTACATTTAAATGGAATGCTACTTAAGTGTATTATTTATATTTTGTGTTTTAAAAACCTTGGGAATGGAACCTTACCTTGCTTGAGCTTACTTGGGCTTTCCACATGGAAAGGCTACATCTAATTGAAATAAATGTCTTCCTCCACCGCCCCCCTTCTTAATTTGATTGGTGTATATGTTACAGTAAGTAGTTTGCACAATGAAACTACGTCTTCAGTGATGTCACTTTCCAAAAATTGATTTTTAAACTGTATCCTTGGAAAAGATAGAGGTGGAGTTTGTAGTCTCAAACTTAAAGAATCTTGGGACCTTTTCCTGAATTGTTTGGAAACATCAGTAAATTATAAACACTATGGACCTGATTTTGCTCCCAATTAAATCAGTGTTAAAATTTCCAGACTGAGTTCTAAAAGAACAGCATCACTTATGTTAAAATGATCACATTTTGAAAGGGCATGTCTTGTATCTTCATAAATGTTCAGCTTACCTAGTGAACAGACCCTTACAAACATATTGGTAAGAGGACCTATGCTTTTATTATTTTTAATAAAAAATAAGCAAGCAATTGGACCTAAAAAGGTCCTGATTTATATATGAAATTGCCTTCTATTATAATGGCCACATTAATAAAGGTTTTTACAGATGCATCTTTGAAATAGGTTTCTTATGCATTCATCAAAATCTGAGTTAGACCCTTTGTTATGTTGCTTTATCAAGACACTTTCTGCACAGTTCCTGTAATGGAAAACTAATTTCTAGGAGCATTGCTTTTATGGTGAAAGCTCAGAGTAATTGCTGACAAACTGTAAATATGTATCTAGTGGGATCCTATGGGGGTCTGTCCCAACTCTGGTACTATTCAATATTCTCACTAATGCCTTGTAAAAGGGAGTAAATAGTATGCTTACAAAATCTTCAGATGACACCTGTTGCAAGTTCGATAGAGAAAAGATTCATGCCAGGTGAAGTGATAAGGAGAATTTATTGAGCTGTGTGCCAAGTTACAAACTACTTTGTCCCCTCTGCCCTATAACAAATTGAGCCCTGAACTGGCTAGTTATTCCTAACCCAAACATAAAAAATTTGCAACCCACCTCCCCAAACCTATACATTATAATAGACACATGCATATTCAACTAAGAAATAAATGGCAATATTAAGCATCATATAGTGACCATGATTTGGATATAATTATACTCTCCCCTGTTTATTGTTTAAAGCTCAAGCAACATATCTAGCACAGGCAGCTTTACATGGAAATACACTACTGATTGCTATAAATTCCATTAACAAGCATATTTCAAGAAAGGGAGGAAGATATTATACTCCTTGACTACATTCCTTGGGGCTGCCTATCCTATAGCCCCATTGTCATGGTGACTATCATTATGTGCCTGGGCTGTCCCGATGTATACCTGTCATTATCAGACTGGGGTGGGGGTGGGGGGGGGGTGAAGAAACAGACAGAAGGCAGGCCATAGTATTTGCCTGAGCTAGGCCTCTGGTTTCCCAGGCCAGCGACCCTCACCCATTCACTCCTGTAAGAGATCCTTAACCACTGGCTGAGTTACTGACTTTATAAAATCATGATTTAAAGACTTCGGTTACAGAGAATTTACCATTTACAGAAACTGTGAACTGCGGAGGAAAGTTAAACAAAACAAAACAAATAAACACCACCACCACCACAACAACAAAAAACCCAAAACAAAAACCCAGCTACCAATCTGACCTAGGGAAAATGCCTTCCCGGCCCCAAATATGGTTCACCATGAGCATGTGGGTAATACCCAACAGGCAGATATCTGTGAAAGAATTCTCTGTGATAATTCAGAGTCCTCTCCATCTAGGGTTCCATCTCTGGCCATTGGGGATTTTTGCTATTGGCAGTCTTGAAGCCAGTTAGGTTTTTCTGCCTCCACTGCTCCCCCTTAAAAGGATGTACCAGGACTTCATTCCTCTAAGGGTTAGAAACCTTTGGCTAATTTCAAGCATAAACTTGTTGATGGCCAGTTTATATCCATTTGTTCTTGTGTACACATTATCAGTTTATTTAACTGACTCCTCTCCCTCTCTGGTATTTATCTCTGTTAGGTATTTATAGAAAGCAGTCTTATCTCCCCTCTGGCTTTGTTTGGTTAGGCTAAACAAGCTAAGCTCTTTGAGTCTCTTCTCATAATGTTTTCCATTCCTCAGATCATTCTAATAGCCTTCTCGGCATCTGTTACAGTTTGGATTAATCTTTCTTAAACATGGTAGACCAGAATTACACACAATATTCCACATGAAGTCTCACCAGTGCACTGTATAATGGTATTAATACTTTTTCTGACTCTACCGGAAATACTTCCCATCTTAGGACAGTGTTAACCTTTTTCACAGCTGCCTCACATTGGCTGCATCTACACTGGCAAATTAAGTCGACTTAAGCTTGGCTTAAGTTGACTTAATTTGCCCTGCATCTACACTACACTTTGCTTAAGTCGACTTAAGCAGCTTGCTTAAGTCGACTTAAGGAAAATAAAGTCGACAATGAAAATTAAGTCAACTTTATTAAACCTGCTTTTTACTCGACCTAAGGCTTAATTCGACTTTCTAAAGACGAATTAAGCCAGTGTAGCCCTGGGGTAGCCCTAAGTCGACTTAAGGCTATCCCAGGACTATACCACTGCCCTCCCTGCCGGGGGGGGGGCACAGAGGGAGCCTGGCATGCCCCCCAAAGGGCAGGGCAGAGCCCTGTGTGTGTTGCTGTCTGGATTTAGGGAAGCATTTATGATATTTTCAATGGATATCTCATAAATGCTCTATAATCCATAGGAACTATGTCATGTTTGGTATCAATAGAAAGGTAATAATTTGCTGGGAATGAATATATAGTTTATGTCTAGGAATTCTATTTGGATTAGAAGTTAGGAACTGGGTATTCTATCTGTACTTTAACTTATGTTATTTTATTGAAATACCTGAGAGAGCTGGCTGGGTGTGTCAAACCATTGTGTCCTTAATGTTTAGGAATGTACCAGGGATAATGGTCCCAGGGACTAAACTGATGAGCCATTAAGGACACAATGGGTGTATTCCTTATGTCCTTAATGGCTCATCAGTTTAGTCCCTGGTACAGTCCTGCCCAAGGTCCCCCTAGCTCTACAAAGTCGACCTAGAGCATCCAGTGTGGATGCTCTAGGTCGACTTTGTAAGTTCCCCCTTAAGTCGACTTTAATTTTAAGTGTAGACACACTAAGTCGACTTAACTAAGTCGACTTTAAGTTGACTTAATTAAGTCGACTTAGTTAAAGTCGACTTAAAAGTGCAAGTGTGGACATAGCCATTGACAGTTCACAATCATCCTGTGATCAACCAAAATATCCAGGTCTTTCTTCTCCTGCTCTGTTACTTTCAACAGATAACTCTCCAGGTTATAGCAAATGTTCTCGTTATTCTCTAAAAGCATGCGTGACTTTGCACTATTAAATGTCATCCAATTTTGATTATTCCAATTTACGAGGTCACATAGATCTTGTATAATATATGGCCTTCCTCTGTATTGGCAATACCGCCCAGCTTTATGCCATTGTATTAGTACTTTTACTTTTTCTGCTAAGGTAAATAATAAAAATGTTAAATAAGTCTGATCCCAAGACTGATTCCTGAGGAGCTCCACTCCTGCCTGACAGCTGATTTTTCAGTATGACCCACTGTTTCCCTTTTAACCACTTGCTTATCCCCCTTTCAGTTCTCATATTAATCCCCGTCTTCTCCAATTTAACTCATAATTTCCCATCTGAAATTGTATCAAATGCTTTACTTGAAATCCAGGTAGATTAGATGTACTGCAATTCCTTTGTGTAAAAAAAGAAAGTCAGTTATCTTCTCAAAGAAGGAGATCAGGTTGCTCTGGCATGGTCTACCTTTTGTTAAACCATCTTGCATTTTATCCCAATTATCATTTACCTTTTCTGTCCTTAATTACTTTCTTTTTCAAAATATCTTCCAAAATCTTGCATACAGTTGAGGTCAAACTTAATAGGCCTGTAGTTCACTGGACCACCTTTTCCCCCCTTCCTTAAAAATAAGAACTATATAAATCTCCAGTCATAGGGTACTGTCCCCAAGTTTACAGATTCATTTAAAATCCTTGCCAGTGGGCTTGCAATTTCATACACCAGTTCCTTTAATATTCTTGAATCATGATTATTTGGCCCCTGATTTAGTCCCATTAATATGTTTTGAGTTTGGCTTCCACCTTGGATGTGGTAATTTCTTCCTCTATATCCTTATTGCCACTAGACCACCCTGCCACTACCCCTTGGCGCTTCATTAACCTCATTAAAAACTGAGGCAAAATATTTATTTAGGTGTTGAGCCATGCCTGGGTAATATCCACACTATCGTCAATACTTAGCCATTACATTTCTGTTTTCTTTGTTTTATTTTTATTTATATGGCTATAGAACCTTTTACTATTGGTTTTAATTCCTTTTCCAAGGTTCAACTCTGCTTAACTTTTGCAGTTCTTACTTTATCCTTACACTTTCTGACCTCCAAGAGATAGCTTTCCTACCAGATCCCTTCTGTCTTCCATTACTTATAAGCTTTCTACTTTCTCTTAATCACCTGGCTTGACTTGCTTGATGACCCAGCATGCTTTTCAAGCCTTCCCTGTGAAGCTTTTCGCTTCTTTGGGATGCAGGTTTTAGACAGCTTCTGCAACTTTGACTTAAAGTAATTCCAAGCATTCTCCACATTGAGATTCTTGAGTTCTTCAGTCCAGTCCACTTTCCTAACTAATTCCCTTAATTTTTTTAAGTTAGCTTTTCTGAAATCAAGGACCCTTTTTGCACACCTATTTTTGTTTATTCTTCCCTTTATTTTACATTGAAGTACCTCATGATCACTCAACCAAAATTCTCTACAACCAGTTCTTTCATGAGGTTCTTACTGTTTATCAATAACAAATCTAAAATAACAAGTTCCAGAGATGTAGCCATGTTAGTCTATTTCAGCAAAACGAACAAAGAATCCTGTGGCACTTTTAAAGACTCACAAATTTATTTCTTGCATGAGCTCTTATGGACATAATGTTAAGTAACAATGTAAATTCAAACCTCTGGATCTGTTTGATTTAACATTTTGACCCTCCCTTCTCTGTCAGGGCTGGATTAACTGGCCTGGGGACCGCAGGCTGCCCCACACCACCCCTGGCCCAACGTGGGGCCCTTGCCCCTCCAGTATGGGGGCCTGTAGGTGGACCGTCCCTGGTCGTGGGACCTTCAGGCCAGAGAGCATTCCTGCCCCACTCTGGTCAGTCTGCCCCTAGTGGGGTGCGGCTGCAGTGCAGTGCGGCCTCTTGGTCCAGACCCCTAGAACCATGGGCCCTGAAAGGCTGCATCAGAGGGGAGGCCATGCTCTATGCCAGCCAGCCCTGCCCCCCACCCCCAGGCAGATTGAAAAGGCACTGGCCTGCACTGCCCCTGGGGGCGGATCAGTTGGACCAGGGGAGGGCAGGACCACAAAGCCTGACCTCTGGCTCCAGGCTGCCCCCTGCCCCCACCTGGTGCTGGCAAGGGCAGGAGCTCTCTCAGTGCTTCCCCAAACCCCACTGCTGTTGAGTGGGGGATGTGAATTATCATAGGGTCTTCAGCCCCTTTAGCCCTTGCAATTATCTGGCCCTATTTTCTGTATCTATATATTTACACCTAACATGCTCCGCCCTTCCCCCCATTTCATGCATCTGACGAAGTGGGATTATGCTCACAAAAGTTCATGTGAGAAATAAACATTTTAGACTTTAAAAGTGCCACAGTGCTAACTTGCTTGTTAAATTTAAAATGGCATCACGTTTTTGATTCAGCAACTATGTGGTAAAGAAATATGATAGCTATCATAACCAGAAAAATCCAGCCCTTATTATTATTAGTAGCACATTTGCTCCAATCTATATCTGGGAAGTAAAAGTCGCCTATAACCACACAATTCTCAGTAAAATTTATTTTATTTAAAATTATTAAAGCAGTGTCTATCCATATCCAGATCCATATTCGATTCCAGTGGTCTTTAGCACACCCTAAGCACTATATCAGGGGAACCTCTAGTCACTTTGGGTGCATCTACACTTACAAATTAAGTCGACTTAAACTTGCTTAAATTGACTCAATTTAATCTGCATCCACACTACATTTTCCTTAAGTCGACTTAAGCAGCAGCTTAAATCGACTTAAGGAAAATTAATGTCAACTTTATTAAACCTCATTTTAAGTCGACTTTGCTGGCTAAGTCGACTTTATTAAGTCGACTTAGCCAGTGTGGATGCAGAGTAGCCCTCAATTGACTTTAAATTGACTTAAAGGGCCCCCAGGGTTCACCCACTGCCCTCCCTGCCTGGGTGGCTGGCACAGGCAGAGCCTGGCGTGCCCCCTCACCCCCACAGGGCAGGACAGAGCCCTGCCCACCCTGCTCCTATGCCCTGCCAGTTTCCCTGTCCAGCTCAGCCCCCATTGTACCCAGGGCACTTGGCAAGGGGTTCCCCCCCTGCCACCGTGGACCAGTCCCAGGTCCACCTAGCCCCTACAAATCGACTTAGGCGTCCAGTGTAGATACTCTAAGTTGATTTGGCAGGGTCCCCTTTAAGTCGACTTAATTTTTGAGTGGGGACATGCTAAGTCGACTTAAATTAACAAGTGTAGACATAGTCTTTCTTTCCCAAAATGATTTTAGCCTAAAGATTCTAATTTTTTAATAGTCTACATCATCATTAATATACAATACTACTCCACCATTTTTGCCTTTATTTCTGTCTTTCCTGAACAGAAAATATTCTTCAATACCTATTCTGCCATGATGACCACTGTTTTACCCTGTTTCTGGTATCCCTGTGTTATCTGATCTCACTTCCTACAGTAGTAGTTTTAATTCTTCAATTTTGTTACCCATGCTCCTTGCATTGGGTACTGAGATCTTAATTCTTTTCTGCTTGGCTTAACCCACTTTCACATTTTTTTTAACCACATCCACCTCTGTTATCTGTGCAACTCCCATGCTGTGTCCTGAAGATCTCAGAATTAGAACTCCTAATTGTGGATCATGCTTCTCTGTGTATTAGAAGGTATGAATGTGTTAGCTATATCTGTATTCCAAATTGTGTGATTCTGAGAAACATCCCAGACTGCATGTCTGCAGTCATTATCTCCATAATGGCCCATTAAGGGAACCACAGGTATCATGGGCCTAGGGAGAAACCTGCCCAGTAAGTCACCAAGACTTACTCCATTTTGATTGGAAAGAACTCCACACAGCATGCAGAAGACCAGAGGTGAAAAAAGGCAGGAGCCCCAACTCCATTTTGTCTTTAGCCAACACCCATCACCCTTCTCTGGATCTATTCCTCTGTGACTGAATAAAGGACGGAGACCCACCACTCTGTCTTGCAGAGGAACAAGCCTGAAGACTCCAGAGGAACAAGTCTGCAAACTGCTTTACATGAACTCTAACTTATTTGTATGTATGTGATTCACTTTGACCCTTTAACATCTCTCATATTTTGTTTCTTTTCTTTTTATATTAAACCTTTAGTTGTAGTTACTAAAGGATTGGCTGTCAGTGTGGTATTTTGGGTAAGATCCAAACCTATATTGTTCTGTGTAATGTGGCTAGCCCTTTGGGTCAGGAGAACCTATTTCTTTAGGGGACTGTGAGGCTAGGTGGGAGCCAGAGGAGCTGAAGTGCAATAAAGGGAAGTGTTTCTATTTTGGCACGCTTCATGGTAACTGGTGTGGGGAACCAGAAGCCTGGTTGTGACTGATAGGGAGACTTTAAGTACCACCCATCAGTGTTTGGGAAGTTTGGCTCCCAGTTTTGCAGCTTGCCCTGATTTTTGCACATTCAGGAGGTTATCTGGGGGGGCCCCGGTCATAATCAGTTCTTTACAAAAATCTTCTTTTTCTGAAAATGGGGGACAAAGCAGAGAATGGAAGATATCTATATATTAGTAAGTAGACTTCTTTTTTTCATGTTTCCCCTTATAAAGCATGATTGGTTCTTTTAAAGATAATTATCTTTTCATTCCATATACTCATTATTATTCACATCAGAGATCATATGCAATAAACTTCTTAAATTTTGATGACAAAACAAATAATTTATAGTACAAGGCATGAGTAATTTACCAGGACATGTAAAAATATGCACAAGAGACTAATTTACAAGTAGGAATATCAGGGGTGAACTACTTCAGAGGATAAAAAACTGGCTCGTCCTTTGTATTGAAGTTAGAAAGTACCATGCTTATGAGTGAAATCCATTTTGGATTGAGGGAAATGACTAATGTAGTGCTGAGGAAGATTGATGTTGGGCCGGGATCGGTGAATTCATTTTGTCTGCTTTTGAACCCACTTCAGAATCATGGTCTTGAAAGTACTGCTTAGGCTTCAGTTATTGGGTTTGCGTTCCACTCGAGATCTGGTGATAAAAAAGGAGCAGAGATAAAAGGTAGTAGGGGGAAAAAATGGTGAAAAACAGAAGAGAGAGGACACAATAAAATAATAATAGTAGTGATGCACAGAGACTACAAAATAAGAGTCAGAGGAAAGAGGGAAAAATTCTAAGGACAATACTGTTCATGATGAAATGGCAATATTTCCTCCTGACCTAAATCAAGGTTGAAATTAGCTTCCCCATTGTATGCCTCATTCAGACTCCTATCCTATCTTTCTTGGAATTGAGCTAATCTGCCTGAAATTATAGACACACTATCTGAAGCCATAATGCTTCTTTCTGGGCAGACTTGAGAGATGGATTTAGGCAAAAATTAAGACAGTTCATTTTTGTAAATGTATATGATATTATTATTCTCCCTAAGATGGCTTGATCAAATGTATGAGGATTGGTAAGAAGCATGATTTTTGGAAGGAAATGACTGAAATGTTCAAGAGTTATTTTCACATACATAGTGACATCTTTCTGGCTTAGTGCACAGAGGTGGCTTTTGGGGTAGGCAAAGCAGGCACCAGCCAAGGACCCCAAGCAGTAAGGGACCCTTTGCTTACCCCAAAAGCTGTGTCTGCCTCCCGCCCTGCAAAACATATGTGGGGGGCTGGGGGCTAGGGCCAGGGCTGGCGGCGGCGCGGGGGTGTGGGTGCGGCCCAGGGCCAATTAGCCTGCAGGGGCCCCAGCACTGGGGTGGTGGGCTGGCCCAGAGGTCAGGCTCCACACTCCTTCCCTACCCTTGGGCCAGTTGCTCTGCCCCTGGGGGCGGGGTGGGCTGGCTCAGAGGCCTGGCTCCACACTCCCGCCCTCCCCCTTGCCTTTGGCATTGAGGGGGAGGGAGATGGGGACCCCAGTGGGGCACCAGGGTTGGTTTTGGGGCCCCTGGCAGGACACCAGGGCCACAGGGGGCCAGCCATAGGGAGCCGAGGATGCCAGGGGAGGGTTTCGGCGCCCCTAGTGGTGTGGGAGGACCGTTGGGGGGTGGGGGGGTGTTGAGGACCTCAGCAGGGCACCGGGGCCACAGAGGGTCCAACTGTAAGGATCTGGGGCCATAGGTTGCCCCTGGTCGGGCTCTGGGGCCATAGATGGGGGTTTTCGAGGCATCCCAATAAGATGCTGGGGCGGCAGGGGTGCCGGGGCCAGTGCCAGGGAGCCCAATGGGGGCCCCACAATGGGCCTTTGCTAGTGCAGACTAGTGTGTGCATTGCAGGTCTTTTTGGTAAACAAAAACATTGTTTGCAGGGTTTATAAGCTTTGAGCTTCATTTGACATTTTCCCCCTCCTAATATTGGGACTAATTTTATATATAATTTTACGTATAGAGCACTGTCTACAGCTACATCCTTAGTTACATCTAACCTCTACAGTGATGTCTTTTCTGTCATTCATGGGATTCAGAATGTTTCACCTATCTGGATGAAATATTTTAGGCCTGATTTCTGCACAGTTACCTGTGTGGCTCCCTGATCTTGGTACACACAGGCACAATTTAGATAAGCCCAAGGGTTTGTTTTGACAAACAGGGATCATCATAAAATAAGATGATTTTGGTCACACATCTCCTCCCCTCCCCTCCTAGACATTCCCTCTTTGCTAGGAGTTGGATGGGAAATAGGGAGGGGAAGTCCTTATTCATAATAGTTCAAGGATCTGACCCTTGGTACCAAAATGAGTGAGCAGACATGTGAGGAGGCAATGTCTGCCTCAAAGGGACTATAATATAAATAGGGAAAATGGATTAGGGGGAAGGGGTACAACATAAAAGTGAAGTGATATTTGGCATCAAATCTTGTCACTTCCATAATGATTCTATATTTGTTTCCCCCTAGTTTTTAGCTGTGGGCTATTATTCATTTTGATGATTGTCATCACCTTTTAATTTTTTTTTAAGAAACTGAGACAGAGGGACGCAGATCTTCCACACCACATGCTTTGCTGTCCCGGGTTTTGTATGGATCTTATCATGCTTGCCCCCATCTAATGTCAAATGGATTTGGTCTTCCCTAGGCAAGATGCTAAAACAACTATCTGTGCTGCTGTGAAAGGCAAGAAATTGACGGCACTGATTTGCACTACAAAATGATGGCCACTGTAGAGCTTTAGGAAAGGTTTATGCACAGAAAGCATAGCCAGAATATAGAATGGTTGCTTTTGTGTTTTGCTGTATATAATCACAGCAGGTACATTATATTTTGCTTCCGTTTGCAAAAGAGAGAAGTAGACAGCTATCTGGAGGTACAACTGCTTGATATAAACTGAGCACCTGTTCATCTTCCTGCCACCCTCTTGTTTCAAATTTCCTACATTTCTGGTAGAACAGTTTCTGTAAAACTGTTTTCCTTCTTCATGTTCATTTAAGAAAGCCAAGAAGACACATCGGAGAAATAAAGAAACCATAATTCCATATTTTGGTGGTAACTGCTATTTCTTTGGGGTTTTTAAGTCATGTCAGACTCAAAGCATGAACTCTAAAGCACGACTCAAAGCATGAACCAAAGTGTTTGTTTCACTTCCATATGCTGTGTTTATCTTGCCTAGTGTATTAGCTGAAAACAGCTTTAAATCTTAATGTCTTTGAAATTTTTGTCTCCTATCAAATTCCTCTTCTCTTGGCCCTGTAGGCTGGCCCTTAATCCTTCCTCCTGACCACACCCTGCTGACACAACTTCATACTCCCTAGCCACCGTATCTTCCCCACCCATCAGACTGCAGGAGTCATTTTGTGGTTCAAGGACTATTCTAACTTCCTTCTTTTTTTCCATTGCTTCACGTGTGCTTTTGATAGCTTATTATGAATAGCTATTCGGTTTGGTGGCTGAACTGAAAAATCAGACTGTGAGATGGAGGGAAATCATCTTGGGTTAACCTGAAAATGAAACTTACATTTTTCTCACCAAAATGAAGAAACCAATATTTTGGTTGAGGTAAGAACATAAGAAAGGTCACACTGCATTGACCCATTGTCTATCCAGCGTACTATCCTGTCCTCTGTCAGTGGTCAGTGCTAGAGGCTTCAGAAAGAATGAGTAGGTCAGGCAATTAATCAGGTATTCTGTCCATGGTTATCCAGTCCCATCTTCTGGCAGTGAGATGCTTAGGGTCACCCAAAGGAGGGGGTTACATCCCTGACTATCTTGGCTAATAGCTGTTGTTGGATCTATCCTCAATGAAGTTGTTTTGTTTTTTTTAACCCAGATATATTTTAGCCTTCACACCATCCTCTGTTATTGAATTCTACAAGTTGACTGTGTATTACATGAAGAAGTACTTCCTCATTAATTTCATTGGGTGACCCCTGGTTTTTGTGTTATGTGAAAGGTTAAATAAAGTTCCTTATTCACTTTTAGGAGGCCCATCCTGCAGTCACAAGCCTCTTCTTTTCTCCAACACAACACTCCAGCTTGTCTTATTCCAAACCATTAGGCACGAGCTAAATTAGAAAGGTTAATAACTCTCATTGTCCTAACTCTGACCAGTTCAGACACACATGAGGTATTTGTAATTTCATTGTATGACATTATGACTTCATAATGAAACGTTTGGGTTAGAAGGTAACTCTATTTCCAGGGATAAAAAAACAACAAAACCTTCCTTATATGCAAAAAAACATGCTCTTCAATGCTTATAGATCAGTGTACTAACAAATGAAGTACAAATGAGATATCTGTTCGTATTTGCAACAGACTACCCAATCACACTAGGGAACAGGTTGACTGTCTTCTCATGCACTTATTTGAAAGTGTAGGGGAAAACAGCTGTATAACCATGGGGGAATTCAATCTGAGTGACATATGGTGGTAGTCTCATGATGCCAGTACTAAAATGCCCCTTGAATTTCTAAATATGATAAATAGTAATTTTCTAACTCAAAAAGTGTTGTATCCAACCTGGGGTTGGGGCGGGAAATTCTATATTAAAATTAGGTTTGACTAATGAAGAGTAATTGATTACAGAACGAAAAATGGTAACTTAGGTACAAGTGATCATGACTTGGGATAGGTCTAACCACAACAGTATTTCAGCAACAGTCAAAGGGAGATACACAAAGTTCTTAAAATACCTTGCATATCTACCTCTGACTACCTACCACCTACTTACCATGGCATCTTCAGTGTGCTGAATCAAAGGCAAATGTACTCCCTTTGACTCAGCACTACTGTACTTACCAGGGTGATCTTCAGTGATCAACTTCCTTATCAGTTGAGCGGGTCTTCACAGACCCGATCATTCGATTGGGAAGATCAATCTGACGGCAGTGAATTTGCCACTGTCAGTGAAGAGTAGGGCTTGATCACATTTATAATATGCAAACAGAATAAAGTCCTGACCAGTGATATAATATACTTGGTCCTTTAACAGGACCAATTACACAAAGCTGAAAACAAAAATGAGCCAAATCAACTGGGAGGAAGAATTTAATCAGAAAAGTACAAATGCTATTTGGGAGTTGTTTAAGAGCGCTTTATTAGATGTCCTAAAAGCAAGGAAGAAAGCCATCTTGGTTAAACAAAAAGTGTGCGTGCACACGCACACGCACATGCACAAGCACATGCACACATAAAACAAATGAAAGAAAAGGGAAGTTATTAATAATAAATATAAATCAGAAGCTAGGAATTTTAGGAAATTGACAAAGAAAGGGAGAAATCTATAGCGGTGTTAGAGACAATAAGGATGAGGGAAGTTTAAGTTTATTAAGGGGAAAAAGAACCTTAACAATCATATTAATACATTATTATCTATAAAATATTTTGTTCTGTAGCAGGGAAAAACAGATGATATAGTTATATCATATGATAACACTCTTTCCATTTATTTAAACACAAAGAACAATATACAATTAACATGGTACATATTAAATAGATCCAAAGCTGCCTGAATGATAGGTCTCAAGATGTAATTATAAACGTAGAATTATCATAGAACATTTTTTTCTAGCAGTATATTACAGAGATTGGGTCTTGTCCCTACTCTATATAACATTTTTATTAATAAACTAGAAGAAAATGTGAAATCACCACTGATAAAATTTACAAAATAATCCAAAAATTGGGGAGTTCCAAAGGGGTAGCCGTGTTAGTCTAGTTCAGTAAAACAAACAAGGAGTCCTGTGGCACTTTTAAAGACTAACACATTTATCTCATGAGCTTTCAAGAAAGAAAATCCCACTGCATCAGACACTTCAAAGAATTGGGGGAACAGTAAATAATGAACAGGCGATGTCACTGATACACAGCAATCTGAATTGCTTGGTAAGATGGGTGCAAGCAAAAATATACATTTTAATATGGCTAAACGGGAATATGTGCATCGGGGACCAAAGAATGTAGGCCATGTTTACATAACGGATGTGGGAACAGAGGGTTCTATCTTGGGAAGGAGTAACTGTGAAAAAGATTTGGGTGTTGTGGTGGATAGTCAGCTGCACATGAGCTCCCAGTGTGATTCTGTGGACTAAAGGTCTAATGCAATTCTTGGGTGTATATTACAGGGGAATCTTGAGTAAGAATAGAGCGGTTATTTTACCTCAATATTTGGCCGTGTAAGATCACAGATGGAATACTGTGTGCAGCTCACGTGTCCCCAGTTCAAGAAGGTTGTTGATAAATTAGAGAGGGTTCAGAGAAGAGAGCCATGAGAATGGTTAAAGGATTTTAAAAAATGCCTTATAATGATAAGTTAAATAGATTGTTCTTGTTGAGTCTAACAAAGAGAAAGTTAGGGGATGACTTAATTACAGACTATAGGCATGTACATGAGGGACAAATATTTAATATTGGGCTCTTCCTCTAGCAGAGAAAGGTATACCACAATCCAACAGCTGAAAGTTAAGGCTAAATAAATTCAGACTGCTAATAAGGCATACATTTTTTTAACAATGAAGGACAACAGAGTCCTGTGGCACTTTTAAAGACTAACAGATTTATTTATCACATGAGCTTTCATGGGAGAAAATCCCACTTCATCAGACGCTTTGAAGATAGGAAAGTTACAGAGTGGGAGGAAATTAAATGCAGGGGAGTGTATGACATAGCATCAGGTCAGGCTGTAACAGCAAATCAAAATAGGTGTTAGGATTCAAACACTGGGGAACAGCACATAGAGGAGGGGGAGGTCAAATCACTTGTTGTAATGAGAGAAAAATCCATAGTCCCTGTTTAACCCCAAGACAACTGAGTCAAATTTGCATATAAGTTCGAAGGACAGTCTCTGCGCCAAAGAATAAATGGACATAAATCTGACATCAGAAATTGCAACACTACAAAACCAATAGGGGAACACTTCAATCTCCCTGCTCACTCCCTTGACGACTTGTTAATAGCTGTGTTGAAACAGATGAATAACAAATCACAGCTTCAAAGAGAGACTGCAGAACTCAAATTTATATGCAAATTTGACTCAGTTGCCTTGGGATTAAACAGGGACTATGGATTTTTCTCTCATTACAACAAGTGATTTGACCTCCCCCTCCTCTATGTGCTGTTCCCCAGTGTTTGAATCCTAACACCTATTTTGATTTGCTGTTACAGCCTGACCTGATGCTATGTCATACACTCCCCTGCATTTAATTTCCTCCCACTCTGTAACTTTCCTATCTTCAAAGCGTCTGACGAAGTGGGATTTTCTCCCACGAAAGCTCATGTGATAAATAAATCTGTTAGTCTTTAAAAGTGCCACAGGACTCTGTTGTCTTTCTACAATAGACTAACACGGCTACCCCTTTGGAATTTTTAACAATGAGCATAATTAACTGTTAGAACAGCATACCCAGGATAATGGTGGATTTTTAAAATCAAATTTGGACGTTTTTCAAAAGATAATTCCTAAGAATTATTTTGGGGAAGTTCAATGGCCTGTGTATTACAGGAGATCAGTCTAGGTCCGGGGTGGGCTAACCTTTTGGTCCAAGGACCACCTTTGCTGTATGGTGGGCCATATGGTAGTAGAGGGGTGGGGGGAAGAGGTGGGGCTTATAAAGTAAATAAATAAATACATAAATAAATAATAAACAATAAATAGAATATTTTATTTATTAAAATAAATGGGAAATAGAGTTAGAGCTTGGAGGGAGGAGTGACCACCATCTTCTAGCCAGGATGTCACTCTGTCTTATGCTCTGGCCAGGGTAGGGTGCCACTGGGCCTGCACAGGAAGAAGGGGTGGAGTCAGCAGTGGGGAGTAGCCACTATCCTCTAGCCCGGGTATCACTGGGCCCTGGGGGAAGTGAACACTTAGCTTCAGGATGGGCAGGGTGCTGCCAGCCATCAGCCAGACCCAACTGGTGAGCCGGATAAAAGGCTCAGGCAGGCCGTGTGCGGTGTGTTGGCTGTAGTTTGCCCACCTCTGGTCTAGATAGTCCCATCAAGCCTTCGAATCTATAAATCTATTAAAAGTTTTCATAAAAAGTGGTAGGTGTTAAAAAGGTCTTTATTAAAAATTTCTAATTTGCATTAATGAACCAAAAACAGCTGTTGTAACTGTAAACTTTCCCTATCTTCATAATAAAGCACTGAAGCTGCCATTGTGACTACTTGCTGAAATGTTTTATATGAAATCATTATAACATCTGGCCAACATATATAGTGTGAGATCTTTGAGAAACTACTAATCTAATGCAGTATTTGCTTTCATAAGGCATCTGATGCATAGCAATGTCATCAAGAAAAATGGGTATTATTATATCAGAACTTTGATATTATCAAGTTTGGTTTACTTAAACCTGCATTTGATTATCATGGAAACATGGATATGAGATATGGAAGATAACCAGTTAAAATGGGTGCCATTAAAAAATTAACCTTAATTCTTTCAGGACCTACAGTGGTTTTCTTTTTTATACTTACAATAATATACTTCATATTATGTAAAACAAATTAGTGGATTGTCTTTCAGTGTTTATGTTCTTATTGTTACATAAAGACTGAGATAGGCCCAAACCATAAAGTTTCAAGTTTCAATCACAATTTTCATATAAAGCTGAAGTTGTTAGGAATCTTTCCATTAACTTTAGTGTGCTCTAGGATTGGTACTTTATAGTGGTTAACCAAGCTAAAAGATTGAGTCTTGGTGTGTACTTCCTCATAGTATAGCGTGTCAGGGCTTGGACCTAGTGTTCAAAAGAGATGGTGTTATAAAAATGACAAAACAATGATTGAACATTATTATTAGAAATGGTCAGAGTGGGTTTTTTTTAAAAATAAGAATCAACATGATACTTAGGCATTTTCTATCAGAACCAAGTTTAAGATTTGAAAAATATGGGTAACTCAGTATATAGAATAGTTTGTTGCATGTCTTTACACTGCCTCATTCTGGGCAGCACTGAAGCAGAAGTACTGAAATACCTAATCTTGTGAGGCTTCTAACCCAGCTGTGCAGAATCATGTTGTTTTAGACAGTTGGGATATAGTTCAGAAGAGCATCCAAAGTTTTTGTTACTTATCCAAGCATTAAAACAACAGAGTCCTGTGGCATTTTTAAAGACTAACAGATTTAGATGTTTGATTTGCTGTCACAGCCTGAACTGATCCTATGTCATACACTCCCCTGCATTTAATTTCCTCCCATTCTGTAAGGTTTTCATCTTCAAAGCGTCTGACGAAGTGGGATTTTCTCTCACGAGAGCTCATGTGATAAATAAATCGGTTAGTCTTTAAAACTGCCACAGGACTCTGTTGTTTTTCTGCAATAGACTAACACAGCTATCCCTTTGGAACTTTTCCAAGCATTGTATCTCTTTGTGATTTGCCTATTGCTCTTTATAACGAACTGGGAAATAAATATTGACTGTCAATGAATAAATGTGTTATGAAAGTAAATCTGATCAGGACCTGCAATCCTTTTGCATGCATTATTCTGATTGACTTCGATGGCAATTGCAAATATGGAAAGGCTGCAGGATTAGGGATCTGCAGTGCAAACTAGATAATATGTAGTAATGTGTGTTTTCTCTCTGGAATCAATTACTATTGAAAAAAGAAAACCGACTATAAAAAACTTTCCCATGGATTCAGACTTTATGGCCTCTACAATTCATCTATACAATAATTTTAGTTTGTATAATTAGATAGTGGCGGGTGGAGAGAGAAATTAGGAGGTATAGGCAAGAGAGAAAATGATGTTTTCAGCCAATATTAGAAATACAAGGGGCACTTGATGAGGCAGAGAAATACAAGACAACATGGGCTGCAAAGAATGCTCTTTCTATTAGTCTCAGCACTGTATGAAGGGGCAGATCAGATGGACACGGAGTTAGATTGGAGAAATTCCACTGAGTGTGTTAGAACCAATGGGCCAAACTTAATCTAAATTAAAGTCTAAATTTACATCTTTCAGAGACAGTCTGGCCCCTTTGTGCATTATGGGGATTCACCAACAGTCAAGGTGGTGAAAGGACATCTTTCAGTTGTAGCCAGGACTCCAAAAGATCCCTGACAATGGTGGCTGAATGTGCATAGTAATCACACCAATAGTGGCTGTCAGAGGGATCTGCTAAATTAGAGCATCCCATGGCTAACCTAGCCAGGCAGTGCTAGTGCAAGACAGGTTCCCTATGGAGAGGTTTTCTATTTTCCATCGCTGCATTCATCCCTTTGGAGGACTTTCCACCACTTCAGGACTCACTAGGATTTATGCTGGCAGAAAGTGATACAGAATCTTGAATGAATATGGGTTGGGGAAGACAATTTTGAACTGTATCCTGAAATAAATAGGGAGCCAGTAAGGTTTTGGTGAATGTTGTCATGACTCCTCATACATGGGAGAAAGTGGCCACCACACATGCTGGAGTGAACAGAATTTAGACTTAGGGGTACCGTGGAAAAGAGTACTAGAATACTTGGGGCAAAAGGTGGCCTAAAAGAGAATTCCAGGACAGCTGGAGGCAAGATAATTCTATACACAGGAAAGGTTGTAGAACTGATTAGAAACAACTACATAGATGAATTATGGGAAAAAGCAGTGTTCAAAGTAAAGAATGACAAGAAGATAATCCAGAGTGTCATGCATGTAATAAAAATATGGGCATTTACCATGATATCCTGTATTAAATATAATTCATATAAATATCCAGATATTTGGCTTTTAAAGAGGGATTTGACTGGGCCATAGAAAGTGTAAAATTTACCTTCATAAAGTACCTTTTGCACCAGCCATACAGTCCAGAACTGGTAGCTGTTGCATCATTTCCTTGTTTTGGGAGAAATAATGTACTTTTCTATTTACCTGCACATTTGCTTTGTGATAGTGTAAAGAACAGGTAATGAAAAACTGGTATTGGAGATTTCACAATGTTATGAAAATGCATATAATTTACATGATAGCATGTGATTATTAACATAGGAAGTGTACATCTAAGAATACATCAACTGTCTTTAGAGCCCCGTTAGAAGTTATTGAAGAGGGGGAATTATTGCTGGTCTACTCAGGACAAAAGCTGCATAGTTACTATTGTTGTTGTATTGTGTCTTACCCACACATCTATTTGTACTTTATACATACTTTTGTTTCCTGCCCAATGTTCTGAAGACATTAATCCAGACAACCCAGGATATGCAGGTTTAACATAAAGCTATGTAAAATATGAAGTCAGTACTGTCGCAATGCATGGCCTGCATGCCCATTGGAAGTGAACTGTGAACAAATGTATTACATGCAATAATACATATTGCATAGTAGTGCATATCTCGTTTCTAACAACTCTTAGGTCCAGTACATTACTATTTGAACACAGGGTTGATTCAGAGTGCAATTGTTCATATATAAGTAAATATAAATGCCTTTCATAATATGCAAATGACATTTTAAACTATATAATAGAGTTTAGTATCAAAAGTAATTAAAATATATCAGTTTAAAAATAATTTATTTCATCAGCTAAATTAATTCCAGTTCACAGCTGGAATTATTTATTCTTTGAAATACTGGAAATCATACTGCAGAAGAAAACATGAAGCAGAATTCTTGAAAAGCTCTTTTTTTTTTTTGGTTATATAATTTATTTTTCTTTCTAGTCCAGATATTTTCCTAATTAATAGTTTTCCCTTTGTGAGGCAATTGAAATGACTTTTCTTCAGATAGGGCTAAAACATCACTAAGGTCAGAATTTAAACTCAGATAATTTGCCCTTTGGCAGAAGTTTATGCTGAAACCAAACCCCTGTACCATATCAAAGACCATTGATTTCTATTTAATAATGCTATCATGCATGCAGTTTATCACAGATGTTTGGAACAAAAGAAGGAAAATGTTAAATGTTACTCATGAAATTATTTCAGTTTTATAAATCACAGATTTTTTTTTTTCATTTTTCAACCGCTGGTATCAAAGGACACATAAATATAGAGCTGACTTTTTGAGATTTACCAGTAGAACAAAGAAAAAATATAGAAGGTTGTTTCACACAGATACTTGCACTGCTAGATTTTCATCATATATTACTACTTGGATGAAACTAAGTCAATAAATAGCTCAAGACATTAAGCCTGAGGAAAAAATGATTGTTGAAGAATGATTTTTTTTTTTTACACTCTGTTAATGTACTTTACTAGGTCCACCAATCATAGTATATGGCACTGTGGGAAAATTTACAATCTGAAGGTCTTATTTTTTAATCCACTGATTATCCTTAGATTGATTATCTATGAAGTATTTATAGTTCTGTCATTAACTATTAACCTGGCACCTCAGTGTAAACGGTATGGCACATAAAAGTGGCTCATCCTCTTTAAAACATTTCAGCAATACACTGGAGTTTGTTTTACAGGTTAAGTACTCCCAGCTTGGAAAGCTCCGTGGTAATGCTATGATAGTCAACCAGCTGGATAAAGCAGTAAATTATAACTGTATTCAGTGCTGACAGTTGTGATGACCCCACTTTCTGTTGTCGTATGTTTCTGAGAGCTGAGTTGTCCTTCCTCTGCCTTTCACTTAAATAATTCCAACTCTCCAGGCTTGTGTAATACAAAGGTTTAGGTCAGGAAAAGAAGGTATTGCATGTGTTTTCACTTCCTTAAAGTGTGTCAGAAAAGTGTCTCTGTAACCACTGAAACTTCTTAATCTCTTCCTTGTGTGTATTTTTTTATGTATCTACTTATTTTACCTTTTTTACTGAAGGAAAAATTCAGAAAGAGGCAGTGGCTTCTCTGGTGGTAGGCACACCGGGCATGTGCCCTGAGTCCTTGTGCGAATGCCCCAAGTCTGGTGGGAACTGGGGCCCTGGGCCCCGGCGGCCACCTGATCCAGCCATGGCTGGGAACTTGGGGGCCGGCTGCCACCTGATCCAGCCCCAGCCACAGGGACACAGGGCCCAGCCTCCAGCAGCTGCCTGATCCAGCCGTGATCACAGCCGGGGACCCAGGGCCCAGTCATGTCTCGATCCAGCCATAACCAGGATCCGGCCCCGGGACCCTGGCCAGGGGCTGGGCCACCAGCTGGTGGAAAGAGCCTGATCTGGATCCTGTCTGGGGACCCGGTGCCAGCGGCAGTGGGAGCCCAATCCAGCCCCAGGGCCGGATTGAGTCCAGGGAGCGGGGGCTGGATTGGGCTCAGTGGGTGGGATCCCAGCCTTGGGCTTGGGCCCTGATCCTTGTCTTGGGGCAGCAATGTCCCTAGGAAGAGGAGAATGAGCTGTATTCATTTCTGGCTCATACAATAACAACAAAATTCCAACTGCAGAATCTTTAAATTTAGTTTTATACTTCAATTACCTCTATAGTTAGTCAGTTCAAGTTTACTAGTGATTTTGAATAAGTCAGAGAATCCAATTTGTATTTCAGATCCCAGATTGAATTTCAGGGCAGATTTTATAAGAACATTTATTTATTTGCCAAGTGGAAAAATCAGGCTTGGAAGCCATTCAGAAAACGTAAACATAGAAGCCTACAATTAGGACTCTGTGAAAAACTGAATAATTAGGTCAGGCAGAGGTCTAAAAATTGAGAAAAAAAATATTTTTGATCAACCCAAAATGAAAAAGTTTTGAAGCTTTCAGTGAATGAAAATGTCAAAAAAGTGCTTTGTTTTGTGTTGATTTAAACGTTTCAGTTGACCCAAAACGAAAACATTTCAACTTTGAGTTTTGAAAAACATTTATAAAACTTTTTAAAAATAAAATTAAGGGAAATTCTAAAATGAAATGTCTTCCTGAAATTAAGTAAAAAACCACATGGTTTCAGAAATGCTAAAATGAAGCATTACAACTTTTCCAAAACATTTTTTCAACCAAACAATTCTTCGTAATAAATCAGAATTCTCAGATTGTTTTGGTTGTTCCAAATAGTGAAAAATATCTTGCATGGAAATTTTCACCCAGCTCTATCCATAATGCCATTTTATGGTTGTTTTTCTGCTTCTAGATCTGGATAGATAAAATGAATAGATGAAGTGTCATAGTAAGAGCTGAGCCAATACTGTGCCAAACAAAACAAAAATAAAAAAAAAAATACCCAAAAAAACAAAAACCTTGAGAGCATATATTTGAATCAGTTTTGAAACTCCTTTGATTTATTTTTGAAAATATATAATTGAGTAAAATTTGATGTTAAACTATTTAACTTAAATTACTATTTTGCGACAGAGAGTAATGAATTCCATATACACTGAGTATTACATGTAAATGTTTGCACAGCTATCTTGAAAATTGTGGGCTTGGGATCCATTCTGTCATGTAGTAGAAATGGTATCACATGATTTACATAATGGGTCATGCAATATGAATTGTAAATTAAAAATAATGAATATTTCAAGCAACATTTGAGGCAAATAGTTCACATGGCAAATAAACCATTTAAATTAATACATGTGCTTCTGAAAATGAGTGTTTGTGGACAGTCTTAACAGAAAAAGAGGCAAAATTTCTCAAATTGTTGGCTGCAAATAATTTGACAGTCCTTAATAAAATATCCCTCATTTTTTACTTCTTGGTCTCTCGTCCCTCAATGTCCCTTTCACTATTTATTCTTTTCCACCTGAGTACATGCTTAGCTTTTCCTACCTTTAAAGATTTTTTTCTCACACTAGGATGACAGAAGACTAATCACAAAACAGGTTGTCTTTTTTCAATTTTTTTTTTTTTTTTTTTTTTTTTTACAGAAAGCAAGAATCAGTTCATTTTAACAGTCTCATAGGATTAAAAGCTCACAAGTTTGGAAACTGGTCAAAAAATAAATTAAAAGAGGAAACAGCACAGAGTGGATTTATCTAAAAAGCTTTCCTCCTTTGAAAGGATTTTAATTTTTGCACTGAAGATAAATGAAAAGTGTTAAAAACATCCAAGTTCCCAGGGAAGCAGAAAAACTACAAAATAAAACTAACATATCAGTGGTACCACTGGCAATATCTGTTAGGACTATGCCAGGAATGGTTATACTTGGAGACTGAATCAACCTTCCACCACAGGAAAGACTTTAAGTTTATTGGAAATGAGCTGTCGAGTAGTTGCAACTATAAACTATAACATCATATTACACTTAGCCAAGGAATGAAGTAAGGCATTTCTTCCAGCAATATCAGCCCATCTTCTTTCATGTCCTTTCACTTAAACCAAATGGTATTAATTAAGATTAAATTAAAGCCAAATAAATTAAATGCTGGGTTACTGGGAGTGTGTATGGGTACTTTATAATAGCTAGAACAATACAGGAAACAAACAAAAAAAATTAACATAGATACGTGATTAGCACATTACTTACTTTTCATTTCAATTTTAAAGGTGACTGAAACCTTTAGCCTTACTTTTAATTAAAGTGGGGGTCATGTTGGATGAATTTAGAACATTTTTTTCTAAACAGAAGAAAAAGGAGGAATTGTCCATAAAGATCCACATGCAGAGTTCCATTGCCTATTCAAAAGGCCAGGACCAGCCACATAGTACCCTGGGGCTCTGAAGCTCCTCTGACCCAGGTTGCATATCTCCATCCCATTGTCCCCAGCAGGCAGCTCCACTGGATTTGAGCTGTGAACAACTGCCCCCCAGAGGTTCTGAAGAAAAACCCATCATTGATTTTTTTTTTTGGTAAAATTATTATTTTTTTATTTTTCAACCAGCTCTAGGGGGAAGGTTGATGGGACTGCAGGGTTGCCTCCTTCCCCCTTTCTACATTCAGAATATTTTCCTCAGTACAAGCATCTGGGTGGAAGCACACTGATTCCTTGTCAGCAGTAGGATTAGGAAAACAGCAGGAAGAGACAGCTAATGCTCTAAAGAGGCAGCCTTGAGCTCTAGCAGTGTCTGAGTCTATCAGCAGGAACAACAGCTGAAAAGAGTATGGGTCTGGGAGAGCAGCATATCATTTGTAGTACTAGTGGAAAGGCTGTCAGAGAAATACCCTAAATCTGCGAAACAGTGGGAAAGGCTGAGCCTGTGGGGACAGGCTAGGTGTTAGGAACTAAGACTGGGTAGGATAACTGGGAGAAAGGAAGATGCAGGTCTCTCCAGGAAGATCACATGCATTTTGCTGATCTCTCTCAACTGAGATGCCTGCTTCATACCCACCACAACTCTATTTTCCAATGGTCCTTTCCTCCCCCCCCCAATAATTTACTTAAATGGATACACTAATCAGTTAACTGAAAACTGAATAATTTAATTGTAGCAACATACCTTCTAATGATGGGAGCAGTCCTATGATAGTTCGTCTCTTAATTCCTTCTCATGCATTTGTGAGTCAGGGACAGAGTATTGACTTTGTGGATCTGAGATGGGGTTGAAGATCTTGTGGATCTATTGGCTGAGAAGGAACTCACTGGATGAGCTTGACTGCATTTGTCCAGTCTGTATCCCAGTCATGTTTTCTTACTGCCTGTTCCTACTCAGTGTGAATTCTCTTCCCTTTACTCTTTCCAAACCACACAAGTCCTAATTTGTTCTGGTAGGATGGAATTACTTTTCTCCCAACACCCTCACATTAATAAATACGTGGGGGCACCAGTGTTTAGACACAGGTGCATGGAAATAGAATGCTTATATGTCTCGACTGTAAATACTGACAGAATAATGTCTGGTGGTCCAGATGCTCGGGTGTAAAATAGGAAAGTTGAGAAACTGTAAAGCTTTAAGATTAGTAAACTAGTGTTGTGGAGGATTGAATGTTTAGACAATGTTTGGTCCAACTCCTCAGTCATGATTTCCGATTTGTCCTAGTTGCTGGAATTTGCATAAGTTATAAATTAATGTAACCTGCTTACCCAGCATGGTTCTTTGTCTTCCCCTAATAGCTATGCCCTGTTTACAAGTTTAAGACAGCTACTGCTAGTAGTCGAGGGGTCAGATTTACAAAGGTATTTACGCAGTTAAAGATGCAAATAGGCACATAGGAGGATGAACATAGGCACCTATGTGAGTGAGGTGCCAAAGTCCAACTGATGTTTAGCAGTCCCTGATTCAATTTCCTAGAGATGACCTAAGGAGGGGTATCCTAAACTAATGGTGCTTGAGTTGTACCCAGAAGTGTCTTAAGTACACAATATGTCTTTTATTAAAGTCCTTTGATAATTGTTTGATGGTAAGTAAGGGAGACTTGCTACTAATAGCACAATTGGATGGACTTTTAAAAGTAGCAGCTTCTTTAGATAATCATTGGCAGTACATCAGTTTGAATTCTAGTGGTGAGAGCCTAGAACAGGGGTCTGCAACTTGTAACTCTGGAGCCGCATGAAGCTCTTTAGTATCCCCTTTTCAGCTCTGGACTCCGCCCCCCATCCTGCCACTGTGGGACCCTGTGGGCAGCCTTTTCCTGGCTCCTGCCCCCACCTGCCACCAGGGGACCCTGCTGGAGGCCTGTGCCAGGCTCTGCCACCCCTCCCCCCACCACTAGAGGACCCGGCGGGGAACCCACTCCTAGTTCCAGTGTTCCCTCCCGTCACCAGGGGACCCTGCAGCAGCACCCTGGCCCAGCTCCCAGCTCCTCCATCCCCACCAGGATGCTACACCCATTGTGGTTCCCAAAACACTTGATTATTAAAGGAATTTTTTTAAATGGCTCTTCTTATCTTTTGGGTTGCTGAACCCTGACTTAGAATGATGACATACTGGTTTAATGGAGCCCTAACCAATAACTTGCAAAGCTTTAGTTGTTGAAAAAGATACTCAGGGTTTCCTTTTAAAAACAGATTCTATTACAGTTTCATATATAAAAGGGTAAGAAATAAATTTGTTTCCCTTGCTTGTGCAATTTTTCTTATTTTGACGATAGCTGAAAAGGCTTTTGACTCTCAAAAACTACATATGTACTGAAAATGAAATTCTTATGCTGTTGCTGAGGGACTGATGAAAATATATTTGCAATGACATGAGTTTTTGAGCTAAGTCTGACCCATATTAATCAGATACTTAAAAAAGGCAGAAGTTAGATTTTTTTAAAAAATAACTTTAAAAGATTAAGCTATTAACTATTTTACATTTCATACTTCAGAACAACCCATCCTATTACATCAATACAATGGAGACAGAAACAATAAAAAGCTACCAGAACACTCAGGAGATTAAATATTTTATACAATTTGCTTTGTCTATATTCTTATTTCAGTAAATTTGGGCTCTCCTGATCTTATTCTTGTCTCACTCTGACATGTGCGCCTCTTATATGAGTCTGCGGGAGCTTTTTTCAAAATCCATGTTTTTAGGCTTAGTTCACATTTTACAGAACTGACTATGCTGCTGTCTCTGCAACTAGAGCTCAGCAAACACTCAAGTCTTTGGTTCAGAGGCCAAACTAAATAATATAAAAGAAATATGAGTCACTTTTAAACAAAAACTGTTTTCTTTTAATTTTTTTCTCAGCAAATTAAAAAAAAAACTGGGAAGAAAAAACAAACAAAAATCATCCCAAAACCAAAATGAAACATGCGTTCCCTCTTACCTAAACCATTTTGGGGTGGTTTTTCACTTTTCACTTTAAAAAAAAAATAAACACATAAAGCTAACTTTTGAAATAGAATATTTAATTTCAAAATGGTCAAAAAGTATCACTTTGATTTTTTAATAAAATCCCTTTTGTGAATAGTTTTGAAAAATAAAAAATGCCCTTTTTGGCAAATTTACTATTACTCATAATGAAATTTAACCAGTACTACCTGTAAGCCTTTAAGCTCATTATTCCAAATATTGTAACTCTTTGCAAGAGGTGGAGGGTTTTTGGATGTCACAAATATTGATGGCCACCAGAGTTACCACCAGTGCTAAATGGCTACAGATTCTGTAGTCACAGAGGGTGCGTCTACACTTGTAAATTAAGTCGATTTAAGCCTGCTTAAGTCGACTTAATTTACTCTGCATCTACACTACAATTTCCTTAAGTCGACTTAAGCTGCTGCTTAAGTCCACTTAAGGAAATTTTAAGTCGACTTTATTAAACCTAGTTTAAAGTCAACTTTACTGGCTAAGTCAACTTTATTAAATTGACTTAGCCAGTGTAGACGTGGACTAGCCCTAAGTCGACTTTAAGTCGACTTAAAGGGGCCCCAGGGTTCCCCCACTGACCACCCTGCCAGGGTGGCTGGCACAGCCAGAGCCTGGCGTGCCCACCCACAGAGCAGGACACAGCCCTGCCCACCCCGCTCCTATACCCTGCCCCTGTCCCTGTCCTGCTCAGCCCCCATTGTACCCTGGCACAATGGGGACAATGCTGAGCCCCCAGGCACTTTGAAATGGGTGCCCCCCTCCCACCATGGACCACTTTTCAGGTCCATCTAGCCCCTAGAAGTCGACTTGAGCATCCAGCGTGGATACTCTAAGTTGATTTGGCAAGGTCTACTTTAAGTCGACCTAATTTTACAGTGTGGACATGCAAAGTCAACTTAATAAAGTCAACTTAAAGTCGACTTTGTTAAGTCGATTTAGCAAAGTCAATTTATTTGGCCAAGTGTAGACATAGCCAGAGAGCCCCTCATTGGAAGACATCGTGACAGAGATACTGGATGAATCCTCTGAGTCTGAGAAAACTGAACTGGGCCTGTGCTGTACCTCCTGGACCAGAAGCCTGCTTGTCTTCTAATCTAGCCAAGACTTTGGGGCCCAGATTCTCTCTACTGCTAAGAACTGCGTAGTGCAGGAGGGCCGGAGTAGTCAGAGCAGGTTATGAGTCCCTGATCTCTAGCTACTCTAGTCCCAGCAAAACTTTGAGATCAAGGGTAGTCCAGGGCTAAAGCATTAGCCTAAGACTTCAGGGATTTGTTCAAGTCCCAACTCTACTACAGACTTCCTTTATGACCTTGTGCAAGTGCTACATTAGAAGCACTACACTGAATCAGCTGCAACATGTCTGAGGAAGATGCTCCATGCTGATGGGTGAGTACTCTCCTGTTGGCATAATTACTATGACAGTGGGAGAGCATCTTCTGCCAACATAGCACCAATGTAGATGTTGCTTAGGTCACTGAAACTTGTGTCACTCAGCGGGTTACTTTTTCACACCCCTGAGGACATACATTAAATTATCTTAAATGCTAGTGTAGACCTGTCCTTAGCCTCTCTATCTCAGTTCCCATCTGTAAAATGGGTATAATAATACTCTCTTACCTCTCAGAATACCATACATTAAAGAGTATGGCACATACAATAGTAATAGGAGTCATAGAATTCCATAGAATATCTAGAGGACGTAGAGGCTGCTCCAAGTTATGCTAGCTGGCAGTTTTGTGCCCCCTTACCTGGCCAGCTAAGAATTGGTGTAGCACTGCTTTTTTCCCAAAACAGCTCTTTCCCCTTGTTATAGGATCTAGCTATACCATCTGAGAACTCCCTCTCACCAGTCTCAGAATAGGAGGAGCAAATCTGGCCCGGTATTTGCTTGGACTTGAGAGAACTCACTCTCTACCAGCCAATGTTGAGGCAGATGTGGGAAGAAGCAGTGGTGAAGAAGAGACTATTTGATTTTTGTGGGGAAGAGGGCCAGTTTTTTTCCTCCTCAGCTACTACAAAAGGGTGTTTCTGTTAGGCTCCAGTCTTCCCAACCAATTCATGCTATTTTTGATTGAATGTTTTTCTTTTGACCACCACTCTCCCTACTGCTTTCAGTCAGCGTGATTGAAGATTTATTCTAAGGACTCTTCTCTGAGTAGCTTCTGTTCTTCTCGCTAAGAGCTCTCAGCTGCTGTCATCCTTTGCAGGGGAACTTCATTTCAGCTACTCTTCACAGTCACTTCAAAATGCAATTTATTATAAGTAGGATTTGAGGAGGAATGAATGACTAAATAGGGGAACCCCAAATGTGTTGGCTAGCCCAAATGTACTATAAAGCTATGACAAGACTCTCACACACCTTACCTGCATGCTTTAGCTATAAGTGTTTTATGTTAATTAATTACCTACCTGGAAATCTACAGCTAATCCTCCAACCCACTGTGGGACCCAAGTGTTAATTAAGGAGGTTTCCAAACAATTATTATTATTATTATTATTATTATTATTATTTTGGATATTCCACAAGTGTAACAATATTTAATATTGGAGGGGAACTAAATTTTAAAGAAAAAATCATCAGATTACATGGATATGGGATGCAGAAAAAATCTAATTCCTTTTTTCAGTTATACAAACTGAAATAGATATCCTCAGTTGATAAATATACACTATATTTTTTATATGCTTCAATACCCAACAATTGATATGGGTGGGGAATGGGGCATGGTTGTGAATAAGAAAAAAAAAAGTTTAACATTTATAGGTCTGGAATGAGGCCTAGAATGACAACTTTGTTGCATGTCTATTTGTACAACTAATTTCTTCATTGCTGAATGAAAGGTTTTATTAATGGAAAGGCTGATGTAACTAATGGTACTAAGGGATACCTTTACAATGCATTGTTTACTTTTGCAAAGAAAATTATATAGACTACTTGTTGTCTAATACTGCAATGTGGCCTTCTTGTAGCTCCTCTTACCCTAGGAAAGGGTAGAGTTACCTTCGTGCTTGTTTTGCTGAAAACTACCAATGTCTGAAAAGCAGCAGAGCATTTTATTTTAAAAAAGTACAGATGAGAGCTGTTTGTACTTGGCAGCCCATACTACAGCTGCCTAAAAAAAAATCTTCCTAAAAGCCCAGGGACTTAGCAATATTTTCCCCATCAGCTCATAAGAACATAAGAACATAAGAACGGCTGTACTGGGTCAGACCAGAGGTCCATCTAGCCCAGTATCTGTCTACCGACAGTGGCCAGTGCCAGGTGCCCGAGGGAGTGAACCCAACAGGCAATGATCAAGTGATCACTCTCCTGCCATCCATCTCCATCCTCCGATAAGCAGAGGCTAGGGACACTATTCTTAACCCCTTTCTGGCTAATAGCCATTTATTGACTTAGCCACCATGAACTTATCCAGTTCCCTTTTAAATATTGTTATAGTCCCAGCCTTCACAACCTCCTCAGGTAAGGAGTTCCACAAGTTGACTGTGCGTTGTGTGAAGAAGAACTTCCTTTTATTTGTTTTGAACCTGCTACCTATCAGTTTCATTTGGTGACCCCTGGTTCTTGTATTATGGGAGTATTTAAACAACTTTTCCTTGTCCACTTTTTCCACATCAGTCATAATTTTATATACTTCTATCATGTCCCCCCTCAGTCTCCTCTTTTCCAAGCTGAAGAGGCCCAGCCTTTTCAATCGTTCCTCATACGAGGCACTCTCCAAACCCCTAATCATTTTAGTTGCCCTTTTCTGAACCTTTTCTAGTGCTAGAATATCTTTTTTGAGATGAGGAGACCACATCTGTACACAGTATTCGAGATGTGGGCGTACCATGGATTTATATAAGGGCAATAATACATTTGCAGTCTTATTTTCTATCCCCTTTTTAATGATCCCTAACATCCTGTTTGCTTTTTTGACCGCCTCCGCACACTGTACGGACATCTTCAGAGAACTATCCACAATGACTCCAAGATCTTTTTCTTGACTCGTTGTAGCCAAATTAGCCCCTGTCATATTATAGGTATAGTTGGGGTTATTTTTTCCAATGTGCATTACTTTACACTTATCCACATTAAATTTCATTTGCCATTTGGATGCCCAATCACTTAGTTTTGTGAGATCTTTTTGAAGTTCTTCACAATCTGCTTTGGTCTTGACTATCTTGAGTAGTTTAGTATTGTCTGCAAACTTAGCTACCTCACTGTTTACCCCTTTCTCCAGATCATTTATGAATAAATTGAATAGGACTGGTCCTAGGACCGACCCTTGGGGAACACCACTAGCTACCCTTTTCCAATCTGAGAATTTACCATTTACTCCTACCCTTTGTTCCCTGTCTTTTTAACCAGTTCTCAATCCATGAAAGGACCTTCCCTTTTATCCCATGACAACTTAACTTACGTAACAGCCTTTGGTGAGGGACCTTGTCAAATGCTTTCTGGAAATCTAAGTACACTATGTCCACTGGATCCCCCCTGTCCACATGTTTGTTAACCCCTTCAAAGAACTCTAATAGATTAGTAAGACACGATTTCCCCTTACAGAAACCATGTTGGCTATTGCTCAACAGTTTATGTTTTTCTATGTGACTGACAATTTTATTCTTAACTATTGTTTCAACTAATTTGCCCGGTACCGACGTTAGACTTACCGGTCTGTAATTGCTGGGATCCCCTCTAGGGCCCTTTTTAAATATTGGCGTTACATTAGCCGACTTCCAGTCTTTGGGTACCGAAGCCATTTTAAGGGACAGGTTACAAATCTTAGTTAACAGTTCCGCGACTTCACATTTGAGTTCTTTCAGAACTCTTGGGTGAATGCCATCTGGTCCCGGTGACTTGTTAAAGTGTGCTCTGGACACAAACACCAGTAAATTTTTATGAATGTTAATGAGTTAGTACTTATACAGTGTTTTACATGTTCAAAATGCTTTACAAACTATAAGAGTTTTTCTTTAGTACATTGAACAAGATTATGAAAAGAAAAATGAAAAGAGCAGTATGATGATTTAACTTGAATGTGTTTAGAGTCCAGGTTTTCTGATGTGAGAGGCTTTTGGCATGGATCTTTAGTTAGGTGGCCAACAGCAAACTTCTGTCCAGTTATCTGGAAGTTTCTACAGCAATGAGAAACTATTGGTTTTAGTAATATCGCAGAACCCTTAATTTTCTGCCTAAAAAAAAATGTATGCAGGCAATCAGGTGGAGGAATCACTATACTGAAGTTTAGTTAACATTGTTGAATGTGTGGCATTTGCTGGTTTTGATGTAGTATTGATTTTATAATTAGCAATTTTAAGATTGACATACTTTTGGATGAACTTAACTTTCTTTCTTTTCCCCTGTTCTTTTTGGGTAAATCACATTTAAAGAAATTCACCAGAACATATAGACTACAATTCTCATATCACGGTGAGTTTTCAGTATTTCTTTCATTGAATCTGTAGAAAAGCTTATTAAAGTGTACTACAGGCAGAAATGGAAACAAATAGAATACCAGGTACAAATACAATATGTTGTATTGAACAGCTGCTGAATACAGGAATCTGTTATTAGAGTGCAGGGCCTGTTGAGCTTCTTATGACAGGTCCTCAGCTACTGTAAATTGTCATAGATTTGTTGGTCACGTTGGGGATGCAATGCTAAATCCTGGCCTGACTTCAGAATCTGGTTCCTTTTGTAAAGCAGAGTATAAAACAAAGGTGTACCCAATGTAGGGGAAAGCAGATAGGGAAGGCCAAGTGGAGAGGAAAAACTATTATAAAAAATCTATCATGTTAATGCATAGCTACAATTAGATTACAGATTTTCTCTAAAGACTAGGCATCAGAACTGGTATGCATAACAAAAGGTCAACTGTCAGGGTGGGAAGAACTCACTAGACTGTATCTGTTACCACTCTGTGGCATGTTACCTTCAGCATTTGGCATAATATGCTCCTCTAACCTGTGAAATAGTATTGATAACAATTCTCGTACCAGAATAAGAAATGGTTCCTGCAGCTTTTGATAATCATGTGGTACATCTGCCACAATTACCTGAATAACTTTTGGAAAGCGGGACCTTTGTTCTGATTGGGCTCTTGGATAACACGGAGGGCACACTTTTTGCTCCGGTGGAAAAGAGACTAACAAGCTGTTCTGGGCCTTGTCAACACCAACGAAGCACACCTGCAAGGCTTGTTCTGCCTGGGGGGAGGAAGGAGCTCAAAAGGGAAAACCTACTACAAGAAAGGGGCGGTGAACTGGAAGATGGTTGCCCAACTTCAGATACCAGTCCCAAAACTGCATGACCAAGCATCCTAGCAGTATGCTTTCAGAGGAGGGGCTGGAGGTAGATCCCTTTCTATATTAAAGCTAAAATGTTGTTCCAGTAAGAGTACCTGCTGCCAAGGTCTATTTTGCTACAGACTCCCTCCCTCATGAGGGAAGTAAGAGAAAAGAGGATTTTTTGTTTGTTTGTTTTCTTGAAGACCCCTCCTCCCTTGAGTGCCAGCTGGTCGGTAGAGAAAGACATAAAGGACTGGAAGCAGGGAGTGTCTCCTGCCCCTCCCCACCCCACAGGGAGGTAGTGCAATACAAAGAAAAATAATAACATGTATATCAAATGTAATCTTACAGGCTCAACCTAGTACCAGCAGATCTGTGAGGTACAGTCCTGCAAATCCGCGGATATCCGCATCCGCAGATACAATGCGGATATCCGCAGACCATTTCTTGCGGATGGCAGATCGGATACGGATCCACATATTTTTATCTGTACAGGGCTAGAGCCCTGCAAATACGCAGATATCTGTGGATATCCGCATTATATCAGTATCCGCGGATACAACACAGATATCCGCAGACCATTTCTTGCTGATGCAGATTAGATACGGATTCACATATTTGTATCCGTGCAGGGCTCTACTGTGAGGATGACATCAACCAACAAAAGTTCCTTAGAAACTATCTCCATTTTCTACTCTCTTTATAAAAAGCTCTCTTTCAGCTGTGACCCCTTTTCTTCTTCATTACTTGTAATTTGCTCTTGTTGGAGACATGGTATGGCTCATTTTCTGTATTCCTGTTTCATTGAAGAATACAATATGGCCCTTGGTTTTCAACATAGCAGAGATATTTAGTGGATGGGGAGAAAGAGAGAGCTGCTGCAGTGCAATATGGCAGTAAACATAACAACGTAGTTTATTAAATGGTGCTATCCTTGGATGCCCATGTTCACATTAACATCTGGCTATTTTGTCTAAAATGAAGTATGAAAAGAAATGGGTATCAGCAACCATTTCTAGTGGCCATGTTTTGTGTCACTTCAGTGAAGAAATATAGTGTGCATAGTTAAAATAAAATCTGGTAACCCTTTCACTGGCATATCAATGTGGATTACTCATGTCAATTTTAACTCATTTACATTTAGCCATGGACCAGTTTTTCAAAGGTAACCAAAAATCCGTAGGGGTCTAACTTTCACTGATGTGGACTAACCACTGAGGCACTCATGAAAATATTTCTAGGAATCTCTCTGCAGATTTAGGTCTGTATACCTTTAAAAATTTGGATTTATCTGTAGAAGTACCTTGCTTAACTGATTGGAGCAGGCATCTCTACATGGATAATGGGGAATACTGCTCAAACCAGTCACCTCTAAAAATGTAAAGCATTGCTTTTAGCTGTGAACATTGCATCATGACTCCCTCTTTCCAGGTATTCATGTGGCAGCTGGAAACAGGAAACACTGGTAATCCCATGTTCTTGAAGCCAGATATGAATGGTCTTTCCTCTTCCACTCCATGAAAACACAATCTGGCTAGAATGGACACCCAGATGCAGCAGTATTGCTGTTGTAAGAATTGGAATGGTAGGCCATTATTCTTGTACCATTTGTCTAACAGCATATAAGAAGACTGCTACCAAACATATTAATTATTACCGTGAACGATCTTCTGCAAATCATTGGGACTTGGTGGTAAGCACTATACTTAATAGTCAACGTTCGCAGGCTTGAGCCTGTGTAGACCAGCAGGCAATGAAGAAGATAAAAGCTTGAGGCCATTAGTTCTTTAGGGAAGAAAATAAATTATCTATAACTATTGAACAATGTTTAATAGCCCATTAAGAAATGCAGGAACATTTTTCTCTGCATTATTGTTCATTCTTTTTGAATAGATACATTTGGTTTAAAAATAATCCCACTGGTATTACTTAGGGAAATGTATTCTTCACATTTTATCTCTTAATGACCTTATAGTATTATTTAAGGATCTCATTACCATGAATATCACATTTTGTTTCTCTAGTTGCTGCTCTGATTATTTTTTTTTCTGAATATCCCTGCTGTGTATGAAATTCTCAGATTACCTCATTGTAATTTTTAAATTGGCTGATGGAAAAAAATCACTGAGTACACACAAAACATTAGTTTTCAGATATAATATTTTTCAGACTTTTTTTTATCATGGACTCATACTGGATGTTCAGAAAATACATTTTCTCATCTGGAGAAAAGTCAATGTGATTATTAACATCTGCACAGAAACAGGTGAGTGCCATATTTTATTTAATTTTATTATGAAGATGGATCTGCTTTTGAAATATTACATTGGCCCATCTCATGTCTTTGGGATCTTTATGCAGCTGTTAAGGTACTAATAATGAAAACCTGCTTTCCCAACTGCCAGCAATGCACAGATGCTGTGGACAGCACTGTGGGAGCAGAAACATCCTCCAAACTGTTGAAAATCAAATCGACAGTATAGCGAGAAGTTAAAACTTCACAGAGAAAACTGCTGAAAGAGCAAATGTAAGTAGTTCATGAAACAGACAAGTAGAATATTATATTACCCTTCTCCACTGACTTCTAAAAATGTTTCTTCTGATCACTCTCTGAAGTATCCTGTGGACTAACAAAATAATCATAGATCCCTGGTAGACGGTGGGCTAAATTCCAAATCCATACAGACTTTACATGTACTTGTTTAACCATTTATTTTTCTGGATCTATGACCTTATTCTTCTAAAGAATTATGAATTTTAAATTATGTATGCATCTGTCTTCTACAAAGCTCCATTTCAGTCAAGTAGTTATTGTATATACAATATTGTCCAGCTGTATGTTACCCCTAGTTTAGGTAATTTTTACTAATGTATCACTGTGAATCACTGTTATCATATTTAAAGATAGCAAAGAAAAGAACAACTCCAAAGTAGAACTGAAGTTAGATGTATCCAGTGTCCAATATTAATGTATAAACTAATTATTTCATCATAGCAGCCTTCATAGTGGGCCCCTCAAAGCTTTATAGTTAGTCATCATTTTAGAGAGAAACTCAAGGGCTATGTCTACACTTGCTAAAATTAGTTTGAATTAGTTAGTTTGAACTAACTAATTCAAACTAATTTTAGTTAGTTTGAATTAGCTTAATTCGAACTAGAAAAAGTTAGTTCGAACTATGCAAGTGCCATTCATGGCACTTGCTTAGTTCGAATTAGCGATCCCCATTCATTTTAATGGCTGGTTGGTTCGAACTAAGAAATTAGTTCAAAGTAACATGGCCACATTGGTTAATTCTAACTAACTTGTTCGAATTAACCCTTTAGTTCGAATACCCTATTCAAACTTATTAGTTCGAATTAAGGAAGCCCTTAAGTCGAACTAACTAAAGCCTAGTGTAGCCATGGCTTTAGTTAATTCAAATTAAGCCTCCTTAATTCGAACTAACTTCCCAGTGTAGACATAGCCAAGAATATTAAAGAGAGCTTTGAAGGAAATTGTCTCAGTGTGAAAGAGGCAGAGTTGAGAAATCCAGGTGGAGGTGAGGCAGTGCTAGTAATACACATTCAGTGTGTACTCAGAAGCAAATCTAAAACATGTCACACTCCTCTATTATATTATTGCTATATAATAGCTGTTTGCTGAAAGAGTATAATGAGTTTTGACATGCAAATAAGCATGCCAAACATTTCACTGTACATGAGACTCTCCAGGTCTGACACATTATATCTTTTGTAAACTAAACCAGAATGAAAGTTGTCTTACACAAGAATTAGCTAAGAAAGTCCAAATCTGGCAAATAAGCAATATGCAAGAAGAGGAGGGAAAACTGAATAAAAAGAACACCCGAGGAAATACAAAACAATAGATAGATTTGGACTTGCTTTCTAAAGATCCAAATTGACAAAACCTAATTAACCAAATACATCAAACCATCCTTTCCCATTCCTCAGTAGCACAGCTAATTTTATTAGAAGCATCTTGGGTCCCATTGCACCTGCTAGTTAAAGAGAAACATACACCTTTAGGAGCAGATCATCTTTCAGCTTGTGCCAATTATCATAGCTCCATTAAAGTCAAAATATCCGTTTTGGTTTCAAAGGAGCTATGACATTTTAGACCAGCTGAAAACCTGTTCCTTAGTGTCCTGTATTACTCCTTTGATCTCTCCCTGGTTGGTTTGGGTTATCCTTGGTGAGCTGATATGTCTCACTTGTCATCTTGGCCAGGAAGACAATGAGTAAAAACACTGTCTGGTCAGTGGAGAGGACAATCAGGACAAAAAGGTTTCCCAAGAAAAAAAGTCTTAATCAAGTAAACTAGAATCCTACTTTGGATGACAGACAGCTACCAAAGAAGCACAGCTAACAATCCTTCAAGAAGCACTATTTTGAAAAGTCTTATTTGCTTGCTATTTTGACACCTAAAATGTAAGAGTAACCAATAAAATCTGCTTCATGGGGACATTACTTCAGTGAATCAATTAGAAAGCTCTGGTGATACCACAATATAGCAAAATCGTTGTTGAAATCCACCCAAGAGGAACACAGATAATATTCTCCATCAGGAAATGTTGATGTATTTTGAAAACAAGCATGCAGGAAGGCATATAACTTTCTGTGGATTATATATTACAACAGAAGCAAAGTGTAGAAGACTCCCGGCAGACCTAACTATACCCCAGGGCTATGTCTACACTGGCAAGTTAGTTCGAATTAAGGAGGCTTAATTCGAACTAACTAAAGCCATGGCTACACTAGGCTTTAGTTAGTTCAACTTAAGAGCTTCCTTAATTCGAACTAATAAGTTCGAATAGGGTATTTGAACTAAGGGGTTAATTCAAACTAACTAGTTTGTTTAGTTCAAATTAACCGGCCATGGAAATGAATGGAGATCGCTAATTCAAACTAAGCAAGTGCTTGCTTAGTTCAAACTAACATTCCAGTGGGGCCATGCTAGTTTGAATTAAGCTAATTAGAACTAACTAAAATTAGTTCGAATTAGTTTGTTCGAACTAACTAATTCAAACTAATTTTAGCAAGTGTAGACATAGCCCAGGTGCCTGAGCTGTGAGAGGCACCAGTTCACAGGGCCCCACAGGTGGGGTGGCTGAATGAAGCCAGACCTGAGGAGGCGAAAGGGCCAGTTAAGAACAGCTGCTCCCCACAGCAGCTGAGGTATATAAGCTGCCTGGAGAAGCAGAGCAGGAGGGGTGTGGCCAGAGACAGTGGCTGGTGCCTTACAGCCAGTTTGTGGTGGAGCCAGAAAGGGCAAGGAGCTTAGCGCCCATGGCCACCTCTGTGTGGAAAATGGGTTTTTATGCTATAAATAAAGAGCATGGCTATCTACACCAAGGAGGAGAGTGAGCCTTTTGTGGGAAGAGGCACAGAGACAGCTTTGCACTGGTACACAAGGATAAACCCATGGAAAACAATTCTCATTACCAATGAAAATAATTTAATCTCACATTTTTTGCAGGTCCATGATGAAACAAAGTATTTTCTTCTTCATAAAAAAAATCAAGAATAGCTTTTGTGAACAAAAATCTCTGGGGGAGTAGTGAAAGAGACTAAATTATGCTGCCAAAAACAAGTGGTGTGGGTTTGTTTGTCAGAACCACTTAATTACATTTTTTACCCCCAGAATCTGAGTTTTTGCATTTTTTCTGTCAACAGTGCCCCTTTGCCCCCTTCTTCTTAGTCTCCTCTGATAGTGAATGTTCCAGTGCAAAATTTCTAATTGACATTTTAGTTATCAATGATTTCCATATCTACAAGTATTTAATTGGGCTCTGGTCATACAATGAACCCACAAAGTCACAAGATCCAGTTGCAAAATCTGGCCATTAGTTTTGCAGTACTCTGCTCATGTTAAAGCTACTCTAAGCCAGAGGGAAAAGGGGGTGCAGGACCAAATATTGTGTGGTTTGTACTTATTGTTTGTTTACATGATTCTTGATTCTTTTGTGCATCTTTATTTTTATAAAATAGCATTTCACGTAGTACTCACCTCAATAGATTTTTAACTCAGGTTTATAAAAATCCATGTTGCAAGTGGATTCCCAAACATATCTCTATGGCTATGTCTACACTTGTAATTTTAAGTCGACTTAGTGAATCTACACTGAAAATTAAAGTTGACTTAAAGGGGAACTTAGAAAGTCGACCTAGAGCGTCCACACTGGACGCCCAGGTCGACTTCTAGGGGCTTAGGGGGACCTAGGGGAGGTCCATGGGGGCAGGGAGGCACCCCTTGCCCAATGCCAGGAGGCTCAGCCTTTGCCCCATTGTACATAGGTACAATGGGGCAAAGGTGGTCAGGGACCCTGGCAGGGCATAGGGGCAGGGTGGACAGGGCTCTGCCCTGTCCTGTGGGGGGGCATGCCAGGCTCCCCCTGTGCCACCTCCCCCCCGGCAGGGGGGGCATTGGTGGCTTAAGTCGACTCTAGGAAGTCAACAAGCACTAAGTCGAATTTAAAGGAGGTTTAATAAAGTCGACTTAATTTTAATTAAGTCGACTTTATTTTCCTTAAGAAAACTGTAGTGTAGATGCAGGGTAAATTAAGTCAACTTAAGCAAGCTTAAGTCGACTTAATTTACCAGTGTAGACGCAGCTTATGTGACTCTGATAAAGAATTGGCTCATCGCTAGACAAGATCAATGCTTTGCTTGGGAGTTGGAGTCATGGGGATAAATGAGCAAAAAATACTGGAACTGCTTTCAGTCAGGATTAAGTTCTATTGACGGCACTTTTAATAACACTACTCTAATGCCTGGAGGCTGGAGAGAAGGCACAAAGGCTGCTGCTACTGCCAGCTATTCTTGGATGCATCCAGAGATCTAGGTCCCAGTCCCAGGGGGGACATATTTCTTATGTTGGTACCCAGTTAGTGGTTACAGTTCTCCATGTGTTGAATCTGATGCAAATTTCTGCACACTGCACTGGAATGATATGTATGCCAAGTATGTAGTAGTGTGTTCAAACAGTTCTGTGTGCTTGGCAAGTGGGATGAAGCACTTGGTTAGAGAAGGGAAAATTATATTTGTATATAATTGTCTTGCCCTCTGGTGAGCAGATACACAGACAGGAGCTCAAATACTAAAATTAGAGCTAAGGGAGAAACTCCTGGATCTCAAATGATAAAGCAGAGGTTTTTGGACTGTAGAGTCCTTGCATAGGATATATCTTCCAAACAGTAGCATACTGAGGGTGCATGCCCCTTGGCGCCAGCCTGGGAGGGGAGCACAGCATGGCAACTCACCAAAACCTGCTCTAATGGGTTGGCGCTGTCTGTCAATCACAGGTGAGTGTATCGGCAGCAGATAAAGATTCCCTGAAACTGGCTGCCTGCCCTGGAATCACAGGGGACCCAAGTCCAGTCACCACAGTCAGGGCTCCACATTCCCTGACCTCCCTCACAGGGGCCGCATCTACACTTGTAAATTAAGTCGACTTAAGCTTGCTTAAGTCGACTTAATTTACCCTGCGTCTACACTACAGTTTCCTTAAGTCAACTTAAGCAGCTTGCTTAAGTCGACTTAAGGAAAATAAAGTCGACTTAATGAAAATTATGTCAACTTTATAACACCTCCTTTGAATTCGACCCAAGGCTGAAGTCGACTCCCTAGAGTCGACTTAAGCCAGTGTAGATGTGGGGTAGCCCTAAGTTGACTTAGGGCTACCCCAGGACTACACCAGTGCCCTCCCTGCCGGGGGGAGCACAGGGGGAGCCTGGCATCCCCCCCCCACAGGGCAGGACAGAGCCCTGCCCACCCTGCCCCTATGCCCTGCCAGAGTACCTGACCACCTTTGCCCCATTGTACCTATGTACAATGGGGCAAAGGCTGAGCCCCCTGGCATTGGGCAAGGGGTTCCCCCTGCCCCTATGGACATCCCCTAGGTCCCTCTATGCCCCTAGAAGTCGACCTAGGCATCCAGTGTGGACGCTCTAGGTCGACTTTCTAAGTTCCCCTTTAAGTTGACTTTAATTTTCAGTGTAGACTCACTAAGTCGACTTAGTTAAAGTCGACTTAAATTAACAAGTGTAGACATAGCCAAGGATGGGCATTTTCTGTGATGAGTAAGGGTAGGAGCCAGGGCTCAGTGGAATGTGATCAGGTGGAGGGAGGGTCCCCCCAAGTCTCCTGCTGCAAAGGCTGAAGTTACCTCCAGCCCTGAAAAAGCCAGGAATGAGGGGCAAGGTTAGATGCTGTGACCACCCTCCCTGCTTCTGTTTATGACATGCAATGGGAGTGGTCACTGCTGCCTGGCAGGGAAGAGAGGGGAAAAAGCATTTCCTGACTCCTCAAATATGACTTTGCATCTTAAAAAACCCCAAAACAAGTAAAAGTAGGGCAAACACTTTTTTGCTGGTAGGAACTATCTATATTAACACCACCTTCGATTGATACATACATCACTGCCGTGCAGTGTGCACAAATCTGCGTCAGAACAAAGTTGGTCCTGCAAAGCTCACCTGTCTGAGCAGTGAGC
>ML685831.1:8027273-8050983 GCA_007922175.1 Pelusios castaneus
TCGACTTAGTTAAAGTCGACTTAAAATTACAAGTGGAGACATAGCCATGGAGAATTGTAACTACTAACTGAGGGCCAATATAGGAAGATGTCCTTGCTGGGACTTTGATCTAGATCTTTGGTGAACAACCAACCACTTCCACATTGCAAGCAGTGTTTTTTCATTAGGATCTAACAAAAACCTACATCTACCAGGTTTGTTTGCTTTTTCTATTCCAGGTTAGTAAGTATTTTCCAGTGAAAAATATAGATTTGGTGATACCAAAATGTTTTTCAAATTTAGGTGGGTTTTGATTAATTGTTTTTCCGTGAAAGTTTTGATTCAACAATTTCTAAATGAAAAGTTTCAATTTTTCAATTTGTAGTGACTTTTAGTTTCTAAGTTTCCTTTATTTTTATTTTAACACCTCCCTCCCCCTCAAAACAGCAGTCAAAACTGAAACAAAACAGTTTGTGATTTTTGTCAAAATGAAAAGCTCCATTTGACCCAAAATGATTTTGTGTTAACTTTCTGAAATTGCCAATGAACCAAAAAAAATCCTTTAATCTCCACCTCTAGTCCTCAGTAATGTGATCTCAGTAATATGTTTTACACACATACTTTGCTCTTAAGTTTTAAGAAGGAATCAAGTTTAGAAAATCCACAGGTGAATATGCACTTTTCCATTTGTTTGATAAAAGTCCATATATTTATGTGTCTGGGTTGGGGAACTGCCCCACACACCCCCTCTTCCCCCCGCCCCGAAAATAAACAAAGAATGATTCAGTATTGTCCTCTTCAAAACAAAACAAAAGCCAACATTCTAACACCACTGAACTACCCTGCAATGACAAAAGTAATGTAGAGGGGAAATACAGGGAAGAATCTGAAAGTTTTAGCCTTACACTAGGTTGAGAACAATATTTCATAAAGATTTATAAAATGTCCTTAAAGTTTTATGGTGTTAATGTAGTCTGTTTCAGCTTAATTTTGAGATTAGTTTGCAGGTTATGTCATGGATGATTTTTTTTCACAGTTCCAGGAAAGATGGCAATGTATTTTATTTCTTCAGTCATTTCTATACCACTGGAATAAATGCTATTATGTTTTGTATATCCTGGATCTGAGTCCCCTAGATTCTGGAAATTATATCACTCTAACAATGTCAGGAGCAAATATGGAGTTTCTTCCACTGTTTTCAGGAAAATATTTTTAATAATGATTTTGAGTGCCCAAACTGACCCACGTTTGAGTCACAGTTTTCAGAAGGTGCTAAGCCCCACCCTCTGAAAATCAGGCCCATTTAAAGGGGTCTCAATTTATGTCTCACAAAAATGAGGCACCTGAAATCACTAGTTACGTTGGACAACCTTATCCTTGGTCCTTATTTCAGCAAACAACCACTGCAGTCAAAGGATGGAGTGAAAACTCATGTTTTCAATATCAGTCTCAAAACATTTATTTTTCTCCTGACATTTTTGTTGCTAAATACCTGAGTTTTAATATTGGCCTTTTGTAAAACCCCTTGAGACAACATTATGAAATAATTTCTAGTAGTATAGCGTCACTTAATATCTGGACATTTTGCTTTGCTAATATTTTTTCTTTTTCCTCTTTACTACCTCCCCTTTTCTCAGAAACTAAACTCTTTTCATAGCAGTATATAGCCTTCCCTTCCTTTCATCGTTCATTTATTCATTTTCAAAGGAATAAAGGTTAAAGAAGAGGTGAATTAGATATGATGGAAACCAAAGAAAAAGTATGGCTTATTCAGAGATGATACTACCAAATTGTTAGTGAAAAGTTGCACAAAATGGCAGAATTAATTTGTGTATTAACAGAAGTTGTGATTTCTAAATACTTTTCGTATATGTCTTTGAAATGTTGGCAACCTTTATTTAAATGAAATGGCAAAACATCATGAAATGATGTCAGGATAAAATTTAGATATGTTGGAGTAATGTGTCTTTAACTATAAAGAATAAAACAGGCCACACATATAGCATGAGAGCAGAGACTTGTTTTTTCTAAAGTTGAAAGCTGGTAACATATATTTGACTTTTAGCAATGCCACACACAGTACTGTGAATTTAAAACTTATCTTATGGATCTAATGAATATTAAACAATGGATGAACCCAATTATAGAATAAATACAAATATTCTCCGTGTATACTTCAAAGAGCTGAGAGTAACCAAGCACTTTGTCACATTTGCTGTGGTTTGTGACTTTCAAGAATTTCAAAATATATGTGCACCACAGGAAATGTGACTCATGATCCTGAAGTATATGAACTGGGAGGCAGTTGATTCAGCTGTTGTCTGGAGGGATTTGCTTTCACAAGAGGACAGGTGGTATTTGAACTGTTATCCTCCTGGGGCTTGTGCTTGAAGAGGTCATCTTTAAAGCTTTATAGCTGCCAATACAAATGAACTTGGAGACATGCTGATTTGCTGTATTCCCCTGGGGTATGTCTACACTGCAGTTAGACCTTTGCTGCTGGATTGTGCCAGCTGACTAAGTCTGAGGAGTTTGGGCTCATGGGTATGTTTAACTGTGATGTAGGAGTTTGGACTCAGACTGGAACCCAGGCCCTGGCATCTTGCAAGGTGGGAAGGTACCAGAGCTCACGCTGAAGCCCAAGCACACATCAACTCTGCAGTTAAACAGTCCTTTAACCCAAGTCCGGTGAGCCTGAGTTAGTTGGCCTGGGCCAGACGTGGGGGTTTAATTGAAGTGTCGGCATATCCTTGGAGAATGTATCTAGAGACATCAGTAAGTCCCCTTCTTAACTGGTTACATCCACTTTTAAAGTAGCGCTAGTTAGTTATGAACTGAGGGAGTAGGGATAGTGGATACTTTTTGCACCAGAATTTCCCCCCCCCCAGGTAAATTGTCCTCCACTTCCGGTCCTGCACCCAGGGTATATCCTGTACCCTGGACATAGCTGAAAGCTGGCATAAACTAAGCTTGATTTATACTAAAAGAAAAAGCAGTCTGCATGGGGAAAGCAACTGTTGTGATTGTATGTTTGATTGGCAATCTTCTATGGGGGGAGGATGAAAAAGAAGAGAGAATTCAACAGAAACTAAACCAGTTTTCAGATGGGGAGTTAAGGGATGAACATATAGATTGTAAAGAAGAGAGGAGGGGAAACAGATTCATAAATATGGACTCAAATGATGGCCAACTCTTCTGTGGGTCTGCAAATGTGGTAAGGCAAAAAGACTCACCACTATCACTAGTTGCATTTTCCTTACAGAGGCTGCATATCATTGCAATCTGTGTGCTTCCTTAAGCATAAGAAATGTTCCAGGCTAACATCAAGAGGGGATGAAAGGGGAGGAGGTGGGATCATAGCCACTTTCACTACCAGCAGCCCTGATTGTCCATAGAGAAGAGAGCACACTAATCAGTCTTAAAGGATACAGCTGAAGGCTGGCTCCCCTTAAACTTTTGGCTGTTGCAATCAGAATCACTGGGCCACTGCCCTAAATGAACCATAGAGCCCAAAATAAGTTGTAGGATTCTTTGTGTATCTGGTACATGTGAAAATGGACTTGGGTAAGTTGTGAATTAATATATAGCTGGAGCTTTACTGACATGGTATGAAGGCAGAACATAGAAGACAAGATAAGAATAGGGGAGATTTAAACAAAACCTGTAAAGCAAGATGTCCTATTACCATACAAACTTAATGAATCCTCTTGGTTACAGATAGGCTGGGATAAATGCAATGATGAGTTAGATGTCCTGTTGTTAATATAGCTTTTGTGCCTGCTTCCCTGACTATCTCTCATGCATAAATCCACAGAACAGTCATATCGCTTTGGATTGTTTGTTTTCTTAAGAAAGAAAGAAAGAAAGAAAGAAAACAGGACTGGGAAAAATGAGGGAAGAAAATTGCATCCTTTTACTTTATAAACAAAAATCATCATACCAGTTTGCCAGGTTTTATATTAAGGGCCTCTGCCTTGTGGGCCAGTGAAAATTCATAGAGTGCTTTGAGTGGCAGCTGTATCTTCCTGACACAAAAGAAGTTTAGTCTAGCCTGAGAAGCTAGAGGCTTTGACCTGCTGCCCGGATGCATGGTGGCATATGCTCAAAATATATATCTATAAACACTTTAAACCTGTATGTGTGTGAATACACACAAGAACAGGATTCTTGGCCATATTTCTGATATCTTGTCTTTCTTTTAAAAATGTTCACTTAATTATTTTATTTTAAAAGTGTCTTACTGATTGGGGAGGTGGAAGGAGTGTGGTGAAAAACAAACCTGAAGCAATAACTTTGCCATAAAATATGTATTTAACAAGAGACAGGAAAGGTTCTTATAATTTGAGGCATTATAAAATAGAAGCAGGATTTGCTATTTAAAAAAAATATATTTCCTTCTTTTTCTCACCCATTAAATATAATGGGCAGAAGGATAAATTTCTGATTGATGAAGTTTACATCATTGTGAGATCAGAAAGGTCCAAGGAGAGTGGAATTCTGGACAATCTGTGTTCCCAGCCACAATCTCATTTCTTTAAAATTATACATGATTCCTGCCTGACAGTTGACACTTCTAAACAATACCTGACAGGGCTGATTTATCCATATGCTCAGATTTGAAACTCCCAGCCTGGCTGCAGCAGGACAGGGTGGAATGCTTGTTCCGCCCGAGTCTTCTGTGGCAGGAGCACGAGGCCCAGATCGGGCTTGCTGCGGCACCAGATCTGGTCCGAGGGCTGGATTGGGTGCTGCGGCAGGCCCGATCCGGTCCACGGGACCGATCCTGGCCCTGGGCAGGCCTGATCCAGCCCACGAGCTCCTGCCGCAGAAGACTCAAGAGGAACAAGTCTTCTACTCTGTCCTGCTGCAGCCAGGTTGGGAGTTTCAAATCTCCCACCCTGAGCACAATCTGTCTCAGACAGAGCGTGCTCAGGGCAGGAGCTGCCGGCTGGCCACAGAGCAGCTCCCAGTCTGGCCACCCCTGCACCTCTGGGCCTCCAGCCAGGTAAGGGGGGCCAGAGGAGCAGGGGAAAGAGCCGTGGGCAGGCTGAGGAGCAGGGAAAGGGGGGGGGGGGGGGGGGGGCTGAGAGGAGCAGGAAAAAGCTGCGAGCGGGGTCCGAAAGGCGAAGGGAAACGCTGTGAAGGGAAGAGGAGCAGGGAAAGGCTGCAGGTGGAGGGGTGACAATGATACTTCCCTGTAAACCCCAGTGCTGATCCGTGTATATACCGAGACTAGCCTTTTAAGGTCATTTTTTGGCACAAAAATCTCAGTTTATACGTGAGCATATATGGTATACCCATTTCAGATTATACTAACTGAACACTGTTCTTTACTACTCATATGACTTTGCTCAGTATCCTTTTTCAATGTTAAATTATAACATTTCTCTTTTATATTTCAAAATGGAGATTTTAGTTAAATTGCCTCTCATCCTGGATGGTTATGAGAGAGGAGGGTTTTTTGTTTGTTTAAATGAGAAAATTCAAGAAGATATTTCCCTATTCCTTATTCCTTCTACTTGGCAATGACATGTAACCCTGGTGCACAGAGTTTATCACTGATTAGAAGGACTTGTGTGGGATCATTGTTTAAAATATTGGCAGCACATAACAAGTTGATTACTTTATAAAGTGTTTATAAAATAGTGTATTTTCTAAAACACCTAAGTCCCGTTAGCTTTCACTTTGAAACTTGCACCCTGAGTTTACAACAGTTTTAAATTAGAATGAATGTGAGCAAGGTAATCATTTTCTAGATTTCAATTTACACAAAACATGTACAAAATCAATCAGCAAAATACGTCTGTGTTCCCCTCTAGTAGATATTACTGTATGTATCATAGTAAATTATTTCATAAATGTGAGTGGGATCTGATTTAGCTTTCTCCTAACATTTAGTGGTGAGCTAAGGGAAAAGACTTCAGGAGCAGACCATGTTTGCATAGACATTCCTACTCTAAGTGCACAGCAAAATGCAAAACATATTGTGTGAGTAAAGAACAGGGGAACTGTGTATAGTGTGTCATGAATGAGTAGAGCCATCCTAAACTGAATCTCTCACTAAGCAGATGGAAAGGATGTCAAATCCCAGTGAAGATGAGAGTGGGATGAGGGAATAAGTGTTTGTACCTGGCGGTGTGAACTCCGCCTAGCCTTAGACAACTGTTGACCTGCTCATCTCCAGCATTTAATGATAATGAGTCTGATTAGACTCAACTGAGAGTCCTTCTTTCTGCTTTGTGAGTCTTGGAACTGACATCACTACTCAGCAGGTTTAGAGGCTAAATCTTAGACTTTGTGTAGGGACAGTCAAATACAGCACAGAGGCTACACAGATTGTGAGGTTCCCACCTACCTGTTGAAATCATTAAGAACAAAGTTAAGTGGCAAAACCTCAAAACATGAAGTTACTGAAGTATGATGGTGGCAGGACAGCAGCAGCTATAAACCAGTTGCAGAGACAGTAGCAGAGATTCAGCTTGACTCTTTGCTCCCAGGGGTAGGAAGTGAATTCCCGTGAACACATCTCTGAACCCTGGGTCTTTATAAACTGTTTGGGACCCCTCCCCTCAGTCCTTTGTTTGATGACAAAATGGAAGTCCAGAGTCCAGCAGTAGGCAATACAGTGGGTTATTGGGATGATCAAACAAGCATTAATTCCAATCATTCACTCTAGGGATTTCCTTCCCCTTACTTCCTCCTTGACCTTGGCTTTTTATAGTTTATGTTAACCAATCATTTTCTTAAAAATATTACAAGATAATTTTGTAACCAATCCTAATGTACTCTAACCTAATTCTTTAACCAATCATATTCCAGCACCTTAACTGATTACAATTAATTCTGAGACAGAAACAATAAAAAAAAATCAGACGGAAGCTTTGGAACAATGGGTAACACAATGACCAAACACAGTAGATTCTATAGCCACAATCATTGACAGATGTTTAAAACCCAGACAGAATGCTATGAAAGTTCTTTTTAAGCATTCTAGGGTCTTGTCTTTATCTGGAGATTGCCTTTTAAACAGCTTGCTATTACCTTGTTTTAATGTAATGTGTTTGGAATGTATGGATGTGACCACATGCTTCCCAGCATGGATACCCTGCAAGTGCCTTCGGTTTTGCTTAGCCAAAGTAGAAGGCCTCAAACTGTCACAATGATTCAAGCCCATAGACAAGTAGCCTGTGATTTTAATTCTTTGTTGTGATACACCTGTAACTAGCTAAGTGATAAGAACATACTTAAAAGTCAGAGGCTTTTACAGGCAGGCCTAAATATCTATGTTCTAGGAGGTAGGGAGACCCTTGCCCCCAGAGGTGGGAGGTGAATTCCATCAGGGGTGGAAGGTGAACACATCTCTGAACTCTGGGTCTTTGCTAACTAATGAAAATCGATTGGGAATAGGGTGAAACAGGCAAGAGGGGAGTGATATGTAGGGTCATTCATTTGTCAGAGTTTCCCACCACAAGGCTGGAAACTGAGACAAAGGCCAATGCCCACAGCCCCAAAGGGCACTGTAGTTATAGTTGCTTATGGTTAAATGCTTTTGAATGTGGTTGTGATGTTTTCCCAAGTTAATGCTGTGTTCTCTTTCCTTTTAAATAAAAGTTCTTTTTTATTATAAATAGACTCAATGCTTGTGAGAGGGGAAGTACTACCACTTAGAAGCACTCAGAGGTAGAGTTAAATTTTCCAAGATTAGGGGATGGGGGCTTGAGCCAGTTCAGCTAGATGTGGGACCCTGCTCCTGTTGCTGCCAACTCTGCCTGGGAGAAGAGTTACATAAACATTCAGAATTTCCTATTGGCCTGCTATGATGATCACTGAAATCAATAGGCAACATTAATTCTGGCATTTCCTAACATTTTTGAGTGCTTGATTTTACAACCTTACCATTCTTTTAAAGTGTGGATTGAGGTGGGTGGTGGTGGTGGTGACATAATGTCTAACTTTAAAAAAAAAAATTCCCTCAATTTTTATCATATATATTCAAAATGCCCTCCTTTATGGGTCATTAGGAGAATTGAGATCTTTAGACCCAAAACACAATAATCTCCTGAATGAGTTAACAGAGCCACTGGTAGCAGTACAAGGTTCTATTTGGCTCTGCAGATCTGTCACTAGAGACAGATGGAAATGCATACTTTGCCAGTGTTCCAAAGGGGTAGCCATGTTAGTTTAGTTCAGCAAAACAACAAGGAGTCTGGTGGCACTTTCAAAGCCTAACAAATGTATTTATCACATGAGTTTCCATGGATGAAAGTCCCACTTCGTCAGATGTCTAAAGATGGGTCATCTGATAAAGTGGGATTTTCTCCCATGAAAGCTCATGTGATAAATAAATTTGTTAGGCTTTGAAAGTGCCACCAGACTCCTTGTTTGTTTCTTCAGTGTGTTTCACAACTATTTCCTAAAATATCAAAGGAATGCTGAAATTACAAAACAATGTGTCCAGTTTCAGGCTGTAGATGGTAGTTAGCTCATCTGACCCCATCCTTTTCCGTTTCTTCCTGTCCCCTTCTTCTCCTATTCCTCTCCCCTCCCCAGTTTCTGTCAAATCGTCTGCGACTATCTCCTTAGTTCTTGCCCATTGCCTCACTCCTGCCATTGTTTACTAGTTCCTGACTATTCCCTTTTTACCCCCTACAGTTTCTGCTCCTCTTCTCCCTCTGGTACGTCTCCTCTCCCTATCTTCTGTCTCCTTTGCTCCAGGCTGTTAACCACATCCCTAAGTATCTGAGAAAGGCTGCCTCCTTTTATAGAATCATAGAATGGAACCATGGAAACTGGAAGGGACCATGAGAGGTCATTGAGTCCAGTCCCCTGCACTCATGGCAGGACCAAGTACCCTCTTAAGCCATTCCTTTTTTGCTCAGTGCTGCATGGTCACCAATAAAGAACAATGAAGAGTTCATGAGAGACTATCTCTCTGCTTTCAGTTCTTCCAGTGTCACTGAGGTCCCAGGCTGGGGGGGATGGTCTATTGTTGATAAAGTCCTACTGCGCCCCTGTTCAGTGAATACAGAATCTTTGGGTGCCAAACTCTTAACAAGTATTTACTGAGCATATGCAAACTACAGTTCTTTTTCAGAGACATAACTTTCCCACATTTGGATTATTTTTAGAAGGATATCAAAAGACAAATGCCTCAACCCACAGCAACCCCTCCCTCCTGCCAAATTTTAAGTCCCTACACCAGAGCGTTGAGGCACTATAGCTTCTATATGAAATGGTTGAAACTACTTTTTTTTTTTAACATGGACAATACAATGTATCTCCTCCTACCTAATTCTTGGAAATGGCTGAATTGTTTTATCTGAAACTGTGCACTCAAATTCAGCTTTAGGCAGATACCTGACAGACAATTTTAACCCAAACAACTTAAGTCTGACAAAGTTATAAACATTTAAAACCAAGGTTTTATAATGGAAAGTGCTGGGTAATGTTAACTGTCTATTCCTCTTATAATAAAATTAAATTGCCCAAAGTATAGATTATGGTCCTGATTCTTTTATAGTGGCCATCAGCATAAAAAGTGTGGAGAATTGGATGCTCTGTACTTTTCACCAAGTGAGAACAAGTGATAAACAGAATAAGTTCCAAGTTTAATAGATATTTTTTGTTTATTTTGGGCCTCCTAAATCTTTGTGGTCTGAAATTATGAAAGTAGGGGGCTTCTTAATACATTTTTGGCATTGACAAGGAATATTTTCAGAGTCTCTGGTGTGAAATATATGGTTATATTGGGTTTGGATTTTGTCCAGACTTCACATTTCATAACTGAACTTTCCACAACTCTGACAATAATAAAACATAATGGACAGATAGGAATGTATGTAGACTTCACCAAACCAAACCATCAGATCATAGAGTCACCACTGAAATTTGCACTTTCCACATCTGAAAATCAAAACATACTTTTGAGATTGCAAGGTTACTTTCCCAAATGATATGATGATACTGGAATGAAAGCACTAAAGTGTGTACAATGAAATCCATGGAGTTGCTTTGGCCAGTGTCTGGCTAAATTTGGCTCATTAATTTGTAATAGTTAGGGTTCAATATTAAATAATCCCAGAAGACAATGGCTCCAAGCAATTTACCTCATCATCATTTCTGTAGATTAATAAAGTTAGGTTTCCACTGTAGATAAAATGTTATCGAACTGAAGTGAAGATTAATATATATGAATTACAGACAGAGAACCAAACACTCCACTTCATCCTTTAAGAGTTATAGAAGGAGAAAACTGATCTATGATTCTTCAGCCTCTGCCAGGTGGTTCTAATTTGAAGGTGGCTAAATGGATCAATGAAGTACTATAGCCAGTATAAAGCACGGGATAGGAATGCTCAAAAAAGGTAACTATTTTTCATGAAAATTTTCAAATTGATTTTTGGGGGGTAAAAAGTTTTATTGAATTTTCTTTTATTATTTGTATTTTTTTCCAGTGGAAAAAAGTGAAAAAGGTAGAGAAAGGGAGGAGAAAAGAAAAACAACCAAAAAGGGGGAAAGGATTTTCACTTCATAATGTAGCAAAACCAATATTTTCATTTGGATTACTAGAAAAAAATCTTCAAATTTGAAAGGAAATATTTTTTGTCACAATAACTTTAATTTCCAGCCAAAAGCTATTGCTTATCCCCCCAAAATAGAAAAAAGTAGTTTTCGTGATCCAGATGAAGGAACTTATCATTGCTATCTCCTCCACTGATGCAGTGCTGAATGGTGCTTCAATTTGGTAGTGATAAAAACATGGAAAAGCAAATCACTGCTACTTCCAGCATAGCAAAAATAGTTTATAATTAGGGACAGGTGGATTTTTCCTATCCTATAAAAATTGCTAAGATTTCAAATTTTTAAAAATCGCCATTCCACATTGGGACAAAACCAAGACCTTTCAATTTTTTTCATAAATAATCAGAGACAGTGACCCTTGACTAGAGAATAGCCTTGTAATCAGGGAATTCACCAGGTGTGGAGGGGAAACAGTTAAATGTTTGTTTTGATTAATCATTTTCCAAGAACAAACTGCTTCAGCTGAAAATTCTTGACCAGTTCTAATTATGAATCTTTGAGTACTGTACACCCTAATGAGCTCTGAGGGGAAACATGCCATGTAGAACATCTGATCTTTCAGCTTCTCTCTGCAACCAAATGATGCACATCAGGGCTTGATCTCAACAGCTGTAGAGGAGAAAGATGGGGCCATATAAAGAGTTACAGAAAAGGGAAAAAAATAAGAGATGTATTATCATATACATAAAGGGCAGTTGATAGTGGTCTGGCAAAAGATTTTCAAGTGACAGTAAACTACAGAGCTGGTTAAAAAAATGGTTTTTACTCTAGGAAAGAATTATGATTAAAGATTGACATTTTTTCTTTTTTGCTTGTTTTTGGATTTTTTTGAATTTTTGAATTTTTATGGAAATTTGTAAACCAAATACAGACGTTTTGGACAAACAGGGATTTATTTGCACAACCATTTGTTTTGTCAAAAAGCAAATTTCTCTCCTTTTTTTGGTCAGGAGGAAAAGCCTCAGTGAAGATCTTTTGACCAGCTCCATAAATAACACTGATAGCCACTTTAAGACCCATTTATACTACCAGAGCATAAATGAGAAAACAAACCAACAAATAAATAAATAGGAGGGCTTTAGCATAAATGAGAATTGGGTCCAGTGACTTTCCTGTTCAGCTAACTTCCTTGCTTTATAATTCAAGTGGAACACAAATAGGCCATTGTTCAGATGTGAATAATTAAATATTTAGCTTCTTCAGAGTATCTTAAGGTTTTGTTTATGAGTTTAGGGGTGTGGAGGGCAGAGCTGAATCAGGAAGTTGTAATTTTATACTGTGTATTTATAGAACATGCTTGCTTGTGATAATCCATTTTTAGACATAATCGGTGGTTTGCTGGACTCTTATTATCTTAATAGGATGGAGCATCAGCTGTGAATAATTTTGTTGTTTTCTCATCTGTATATGTTGATGCTTCAGTTGCAGAAAGCTCTCCGATACCTTAAAAGTATCATTGAATGGGGAAATGAAGGGTAACAGGCAGACAAAAGCATTTAATGTGCTGTTCAGTGAAAAGGAAACTAAAGGGAAACTCCACTATACTTGCAATAAAAAGCTATGCAGTATATAGTGTCAACACAAAACAAACTGCTTAATTTAATGTTTCAGTAAAAAGATCCTGTGACATATCTTTGCATATAATAAGGTAGTGATCAGTCTCACCCATAATACGCTATTCTTTGCCTGAAAAACAATAGATACCATCTGTGACAGTGGACTCCCAAAATCCGGTCTAGTGTGCCGCTATGACCCCTCAAACCCCGCTCCTGAAACCAATTCACCCCACTCTGCTGGGTGACCACTCACTCCTGAGTCAGTCCACACCAGCCACCAGCATGTAATTGGTTCCAGGCAATTGGTGTAAATCCACTAGCCACACAGGCATTGGTCCCCAAGCAAGCACACCCAGCCCCAGACACTACACTGGGAGCCACTGCCTTACAGGGATTGGGACCCACTCCCAATCACCTTAGTCTCAAATCCATCCATTTAACAAAGAAGTGGATTGTGCCTAGCCTTCCATATCCACACCCTCTAAAGATCACACAGCTTTAGATGAAAGAAATAATAGTTTATTGATCAGAGTATGATTTCAAGTGAGAACATGGCCAATCAAGGTAGAAACATACTATAAATGAGACAGGAGTGACCACTATAAAAGGCATAAACCACATAGTCATCTAACATCTTTACCTAAACTGACCTCAAAGTCCAAAATTGTGCACAAGGTGTTCAACTGTTCGATGTTTTACAGCTATTCTCTGCCTATTCCCAGGCAGGGTCTAGATCTTGCTTGAAGTTGATTGCAAGATGGTGTCTTCCAGCTGAAAACCTGCAGCTTCTCCTTCCTCTCCAGTCTCTGTATCTTTGTTTTTACAAACTGCTGACAGCCCCTCCTGCTCTGTCCTGTTGTGTGCTTCTCTTTACTTCTACCTGAGCCAGGGAGGGCATTAACATCCCCTTTGACACATAAATCTCCAGCCTCTCTGCTAGAGATAGTCCTGAGAATCTGCTTCACATCTGCACACACATGTTGCTGTAGAAAACATGGCATCACGGCAATCCTGTAGAATATGTTATGAGCATTCATAAAGGACCCTGGTATAGCGTATTTGGCATCAAATCACATGATTACATTGCAAAACTGAACAGAAAATTTACACAGATTATACCCTAGGGGTGCACAAATGTGCATCCCATCACACCATCCAACAGAGAAATTGTCAGGGTGAGATTGAAGAACCTCCTGCAGAGAAAAAAAATAATGTACAATTACAATTGAAAGTTCTCTCACCCCACCACCCAAAAAAGGATGTTTTCTCAAAGGACTTTCTTTGAAGATACAATGGGTGAAATTCATCTTTGATGTAACCCTGTTAATTTCAGTTGCAACTATGATGAAATTGGCCAACACTGTCAGAGTACAACGAGTACAAGATTGAGTATCCAACCTAAAAAGATAATCTCTTTCCCAGGATGAAAACAATCCTCTGAAGTAGGCCAACAGTTTTTTAAAAGCATTTTTGCTTATTACAAGGACCTGTTAGATTTTTGTAGTACATAAAACAGAATAATAAACTTAATAAAAGATGTAACATGGAGATATTTTTGTGAAGATATGTTTATAAGTGCTTTGACTTTAAAGATATACTCTGATCTTAGGTTTAATGAGTTTGTGTTGCTGCCTTGACAACTAGTTTTTAAAGCCCATTAAGTAGAAACTAGTTCTCAAAAGAAAAAGATAAATGACAGCCCCTCATGAACTATTGGAAGTGGGAGTGAGGGGAGAGAGAAGAACTATAAATATGTTAAATCTATGAAAATGATAGGACTAACTCAGATAGCTTGAAGGCTAACAGACTTCACACATTGTGGACTGAGGGCTCATGAGGTTATTATTAGGATAATGGTAGGTTAGGTATATCTTTTACTGGACCAACTTCTGTTAGTGAAGAAAACACATTTTTTAACTTTACACAAAGCTCTTCAGGTTCAGCCCCAGACCTAAAACTTTTGTTGAAGCTTGAAAGCTTGTCTCTTTTACCAACAGAAGTTGGTCCAGTAAAAGAGTATGTCTACACTAGAACAAGTTAAGTTGACTTTAAGTCAACTTAAAGTCAACCTTACTAAGTCGACTTAACAAAGTGGCTCCTTTTAAGTTGGCTTTATTAAGTCGACTTAACATTGGACATAAGCATCCACACTGGCATTAAGTCGACTTAATAAAGTCGACTTAAGGGCTACTGCTTGTCCACACAATTCTTAAATCGACTTAAGAATTCGACTTAAGGCTTAAGTCAACCTAAGGAGGGGTAGTTAATAATTGAGACTATATTTCAAGGCTGTGTGTGTGTGTGTGTGTGTGTGTGTGTGTGTGTGTGTGTGTGTATATATATATATATATATATATATATATATATATATATGGTTGTTTGAATGAAACTCCAATTTCAATTTTACTAATAAAATGTATGCAACATTGCTCACTAAAAAAAATAAAAATCCTCACTGGAGTCTGTCCTGCTGGAATACACCTATTGGTCTATGAAATATAGATATTGCTTTCTTGGCCACTAAATCTTACCATCAGAAGAGCCAAAATCCAATACTTTTTATTGTACTACTACCCATCTTTGAAATTTAATCTCCTAATAGCTTTTGATGTTGAAGTTAGATGTAGTTATAGATTGGACCATTGACACCCACACAATTGTCTTACAATTATAGTCATTATAAAAAGAAAAAAATCTCAAAATTATAGTCATTATAAAAAGAAAAATATCTCAAAAATGAAAGCTTGATTTTCTTATTTTTTCCTTTTAATTATAGCTGGACTTAGAGATAAAGGGTGCGTCTACACTTGAAAATTAAGTCGACTTAAGCTTGCTTAAGTTGACTTAATTACCCTACGTCTACACTACAGTTTCCTTAAGTCGACTTAAGCAGCTGCTTAAGTCGACCTAAGGAAATTCAAAGTCGACTTTATAACACCTGTTATAAACTCAACTTTGAGGCTTAAGTTGACTATTTAAGTCGACTTAAGCCAGGGTAGACATGGGGTAGCCCTAAGTCGATTTAGTCAATTTAGGGCATTGGTCCCTTCTCGCTGGGACCACTCAGGTCCTGGCAAGAAAGGACCGCAGGGCTCGCTTCCTTCTCCCCAGGACCTGCGCTTCAGCTGCTCAGCAGCTGGAGTACGGACCCTGGGGAGAAGGAAGCCCAACGCTCCCCACGCTCCCTCCAAGCCAGGACCCTGCGGTCCCGACAAGGAGGGAGAGCTGGAGACCCGCACTCCAGCTGATCAGCAGGGGGCAGCTGGAGCTGGGATCCCAGCAAGAAGGGACCTCAGGGCTCCCTTCTCACCGGGACCACTCAGGTCCCGGCGAGAAGGAAGCCTGGCAGTCCCTTATCCCCAGGATCTGTGCTCCAGCTGCGGCAGCTGGAGCACGGGTCCCACAGAGAAGGGACCATGGGGCTTCCTTCTATCCAGGACCATGGGGCTTTCTTCTCTCCAAGGAAGCCCCGCGGTCCCTTCTTGCCGGGACCTGAGTGGTCCTGGTGAGAAGGGAGCCTTGAGGTCCCTTCTTGCCAGGATCCGTGCTCCAGCTGCCCGCTGCTGAGCAGCTGGAGCGTGAGACTCCAGCTCTTCCTCCTGGCCCAGACTACTCGGGTCTGGGGAAGTTGTCCCCAGGACCCAAGTGGTCCAGGCCAGGAGGATTCCCTTCTGCCCAGGACGTGGGAAGTCCCGAGCAGAAGGGAGCAGAGTGGTCTGGAGCAGAAGGGAGCTCTTCGCTCCCTTCTGCCCCGGACCGCTCAGCGGCTTGCTGCCTTGGGAAGAGCCAGCCCCGTGTGGGGCTGGCTCTCCTTGGACCAAACAAGTCAACTTAGAGAGTCCAGTGTGGACTCTCTAAGTCGAGTTAGTAAGGTCCCCTTTAAGTCGACTTAGGAGTCCAGTGTGGACTCTTTAAGTCGACTTAATAAGGTCAACTTAAAGTCGACTTATTAAAGTCGACTTTTTTAAGTCGACCTTAATTCCCCAGTGTAGACATAGCCAAAGAAAGGAAGTAGCTATTGAGAGCAGTACACACTTCCTTGGCATTATGGGGTAGCATTTTCTGTTTGGAGTGAAATTCTTCTTCAGACCCAGCACAAAGCCTAAGGACCATTTAAATCCCCCACAAGCCCTTCTGATTTATATTAGATGCAAATGCTGAGTTTCTACAGAGAACTACATTCTTCCCAACATTTGACCTGATAATAGTCCATAGCATTTTTTATTTGAAGACAGGATGAAGCCAAAAATGAATTCTTGGAAAACAACTGTCAAAATGAGCTGATTGGAAACTTGATTATATAATTATATGTCTATCATTAAATTCAACTAAATAAGTAATATCAAGGTTATAGACCAAACTTAAATACCATCTTCAAATTGCTTAAAGGAAGCCCTCTGAAGAAAATGAAAAAATTTCACTGATGAAGACCGAAGACATGAGTCAAATGTCAGAGGAAAGTGGGTAATCTTTGAAAAAGGACTCACAAATTAAATTTGATTTAAGTAGATTTTTTTAAAAAAAATAGCACTGACATCTTAGTAGTGCAAAAAATCAATTGTATAAAACAGAAATTTCCCAACAAAGTTTCATTTTGTGCATAAAAATAATGATCAAACAAATAAAACTATAATGGAAGGGGGTGGAGAGCCCTAAAAGATGCTGCAGAGCAAATACAGCAGGCCTCCATCTGGCAACAAGAAATAGAGAGACTGAATCATAGCCTATGAAGAACACATAGTTAAAGCCAAGTTGTTTTGGAAAGAGAACTGGCAAGGAACTGAAGTATGATTACATGGTTAGAGTCAAATCATGCAGAAATACAAGCAGCATTAAAAGAGAATTAGGGTTTCTGTGTTCACTGAAGAATTTTTATCACTACTGTATACCAAAAGAAAGGAAAAATTTACCTGCTGAAAAGCAGTAAGCTCAATTAAATATAAAAAGTGATGATTCCAAAATGGCATAATTAATGAATAGCTATTCTCTATCCACTTTTAATGAGAAGTGACATAGCTGGATCTGTCTCTATCTCTCAAGCATAAATTTAGACTTATTATGAAGCTACAATAAGATATGTTTAATTCTCTTAAATTATAATCTAAGTATGCAGTGATGTTTGTATCTCTCTTAGGCTGCGTCTACACTCTTAAATTAAGTCAACTTAAGCTTGCTTAAGTTGACTTAATTTACTCTGCATCTACACTACAGTTTCCTTAAGTCGACTTAAGCAGCTTGCTTAAGTCAATTTAAGGAAAATAAAGTCGACTTTATGAAAATTAAGTCAACTTTATTAAAGCTCCTTTCAACTAGACCTAAGGCTTAATTCGACTTTTTAAAGTCAAATTAAGCTAGTGTAGACATGGAGTAGCCCTAAGTCGACTTAGGGCTACCCCAGGACTACACCAATGCCCTCCCTGCTGGGGGGAGGGGCACAGGGAGAGCTGGCATGCCCCCCAAAGGACAGGGCAGAGCCCTGTGTGACACTGTCTGGATTTACTGAAGCATTTATGATATAATTTTCTATTCAGATCTCATAAATGCTATAATCCATAGGAGCTATGTCATGTTTGGTATCAATAGAAAGGTAGTGATTTGCTGGGAATGATTATATAATTTATGTCTAGGAATTGTATTTCAATTAGAAGTTAGGAATTTGGTGTTATATCTATACTTTAACTTCTTTCATTTTGATGAAATGCCCTAGACAGGAGGCTGTCAACAACCATTGTCTCCTTAATGGCTCATCAGGTTTCTCCCTGAGCCCATTGTAGGTGGGAGCTTCCTTAACATTAAGGACACAATGGTTGTAGAGACTCTCACCTACAATGGGCTCAGGGAGAAACCTGATGAGCCATTAAGGAGACAATGGTTGTTGACAGCCTCCTCTCTAGGGCGTTTCACCAGAATGAAACAAGTTAAAGTATAGATATAACACCAAATTCCTAACCTCTAATCAAAATACAATTCCTAGACATAAACTATATAATCATTCCCAGCCAATTACTACCTTTCTATTGATACCAAACATGACATAGCTCCTATGGATTATAGCATTTATGAGATCTGAATAGAAAATAATATCATCAATGCTTCCCTAAATCCAGACAGTGTCACACCCTGCCCACATGCCCTGCCAGGGTCCCTGTCCCCCTTTGCCCCATTGTACACAAGGGGTGTCCCCCCTGCCACCATGGACCTGCCCAAGGTCCCCTAGCCCCTAGAAGTCGACCTAGGCATCCAGTGTGGACACTCTAGATCAACTTTGTAAGTTCCCCTTTAAGTTGACTTTAATTTTAAGTGTAGACGCACTAAGTCGACTTAAATAAGTCGACTTAGCTAAAATCGACTTAAAATTACAAGTGTAGACATAGCCTTAGATATGTATTCCAGCCCTTTGAGGAAATCATTGGACAAGCTACTGATTATTTCACTTTAGATTTTGAAAATCAGAGTAGATACCAGGGCACTACTGAAATCCCAGTGGTATATTAGTTTGTAGAAAAGGGCAATTTTTGTCTGTGGGAATCAGATGTTTCTTTCATAGTCTCTTTTCAGAAGTTCTGATTGAAATTTTTCTGACAAAAAGTTTTCCTTGGAAAATGCTCATTTGATCAAATCGAAACATTTCATGGGAACATACTAATTTCATTGACGTTTTTGTCTGAAATTAGCAATGTTTGGATAAAGTCAGAATTTTTCATTTAGATTTATCTTGTATTATGAATTATAGTATATTTAATAATGTAATAATCAAAAGAAAAATCTCAGAATATTTTGTTTTGTGAAAAAATTTAAATTTTTAGCTTTTTATCCCAATTCAGTAGGAAATCAATTTTATAATCTCAGAATTTCTCTAAGTACAGAATGTTTATTTTTGACTAGCTAGTTTTCCTATTATTTTCCCCCTACTCCTTCTCTGCACATACGTTCTTGAACCTTTTTCAACATATGATGACACTGGATACTTTGCAAACTATTGGTGATATCTGTGTAATATAGCAGTATAAAAGTAGCCTGGAAATATAATGGTCATGACAATAATATCTTTTAAGCATCTGCTGGAGAATATTTACACAAAGCAGAATCTACATTTACAACTTTGAGTACCAAGGAGAAGATTTTTCGTGGTGCCATATGTAGTTTTACAGCCACAGGTAAATTCCATTAAAATGGCCTCCTATTCTTTGTCTCTAATTTGCTCATTATTTTCCCTTTTCCCCACTTGAATATTCATTATTTGAAATATGCATGGCAATAAGAAATTTTCTCTATGTGAAAAGGCAAATGAGTGCACTTCCAGATTGTTTTATGCTGTTTCCTGCTATGGACTTAATTATTGAAGTCCATACTCAAGAGGTAGTGTATGTCTCTCCTACTCAATCAAGATCTCACTTACATCCGTTAGAATGCTGTAATGTTTTACAGATTTCTTGGATTATGAAAAATTCATTGTTCTTTACAAATGCATAAAACTGAAGGGAAAAAAGACATTTTTCTTCTAACATACAAAAGTATTTTCATGTTATCACACACTCATGGTCTTAGCAAATATGTTTGGAAATGAACCTTAGAAGCAAAGCCAACAGATTGAGAATGCATCCAAACATTGTCTACGTTTGTGTTAAATTTGTGCCAGCACACTTTTATAATTAAATGTGGCTGGTTCAAGTTAAGCAGAATTTGAAATTTAACGTTATAAAGAACTGGAAAGTTTCATATAAGCTAGTTAAAATGATGTGATCTAGAATGTGAAAGGTTACTTTTCCTCTTACTAAATAATTTCATTATTATTTGCATCACACAAAGGATGTATTTTAGAATTCTGATTCTTACTGTACTGTGATGGAGCATAAAGCAGATGCAGGCAGTGAGACAATTAAAAGGATCCTGAGAAATCAATAAACCCACCTGTTAGCACCATTAGTAGGTCTAGCTGGAAAGAAGTCATGTTTTCCTTAAAAGGAATGAGACAGTTCAGTTAGAAACAGTCCTAGGAGAGAAAGCTGGGAGAGTTTTGGGGCTCTGCAGAGTATTGTATAATAGAAGTAAGTCAGGAGAGAGGTGATGTGGGAAAAGTCAAGGAGGAGTTTTAACTCTTGGGTTGTGTGCCTTAGAATAGGGGTAAGACTCCAGGGAAGCAGTCCTTTTGTGTTAAACTGAGGAACAGAGTATAGAGGAAGACTGGTGAAGGATTAAAACTCAATCCTGGAAAAAGAGAAAGTGGTTTAAATTTATACTTTTGTTCTGGGATTTGTTAGGAAAAACTTGTGGGGGGACCTGTGAATCTTGGTCCTTAAGGAATGGGAAGTCTGAGACTTGTGGCAACTGAGAGGCCTCTAGGCACACAGTAACTCCAGGAAGGAGTTGTTGAGGAGCCTGTGAGTGATTAGGGTAGGAAATACCACAGGGAGGGAGTAGGGGGCCTGAATGGGCAGACCTTTCCTGATCATGATAGGGTCTTAGGTTGAGACTCAGGGAAGCAGCTGGGCTTGGGAGAGTTCTCACTGTTCATCACTGGAAAAAGTGATGCAAAGACCCAAGAAACACTGAGTAGAAGGATTATGGAGTTGGGACTCAGTTACAGGACTACTCTTTGAACTTTCTGTTGCCTGGAAGGGGTGGGATTCAAAGTGGCCGGGCTGGGTCAGGAATAGAGTCAGACCACTGTGGGGCTAGAGTGGCTGTAAACAAGAGCTGTTAGATGAGGAAAGCCTACTATACCACACTCACCCAAGAGGGTGTATGTCAGCAGTGAGTCTACTGTTATATGTGGGGGGCGGGGTGAATACAGGCAGGTCCTGCAAGGGGTCAACAAGACAAAGCTGCAGAGTAAAGAGAAGCTAGAGTTAGAATTCCAGGTGTAGCTCTGGAAGTATCAGAAATGTGGGATTTCATATATGTCTAGAGGAGGCATCTAAGACAAGAGAGATTGTCTACTAGTAATGCTGAGTGAGCATGATGAGAATCTGGACAAACTATGTGCTATGTCTTGTACCTCCAAAGCTGATCTGTATCTGGAGAGGGAAAGTGTGTGATGGGGTATATAAATCCAACACTGATAGTAAAAAGATTAATGGGGACTCAAGAATCTAATTAGCCTGTTCTGGCCACCTGGAGGGGGGGGGGGTGGTAACTGAGGATTGGATCCAAGTGAGGAAAGCTATATTGGATGGTTGCTGAAATTAAAGGATTCCAAGGCAGAAGAGGAGACCTAAGAGAGAGGGGAGTTAAGAGTTTTTCTCTCTGGGAGAAGAAGCACAGAGAGACCTATAGAAAGAAGCCTGTACCCTATGAGTCCCTGAAGGGAGAGGGCAGCTGTAGAGAAGAAAACTCCTAAAGCAAGCTTGGTGACACTCAGGTAAGAAGCTCTGAGGGTCAGTAATTTGAGATGAGCTGACCCCCAGAGAGAAAATATTTGACGGCAGTACTCAGTAATATAGAGGGGAAGAACTCTTTTTTGAAGTCTGTGAGAGAAGTGAAGTGTCTGTGGAGGACTGAGCCTGGCAAGAGTGATATAGATTTTGTTCCTCTGAGTTTGACATTATTACCTCAGGAGACATTGAGCTCCAACTGGTATGTGGCCGGAGAGCAGTATCATCATACAGACCATGGAAGTCCAGAGGAGGGTGACAAAGAACAGGCACAATGCCAGGTCTAGATGAAAGGATGTGGTCCAGGATAGTGAGCCTATGATATACATGTTGTGATTGAGTCTGTTATGCATATTTTATAGATTACTTCCTTATGTAAGTCAGAAGGTGACATGTTGTATTCATTTTTGTTTTAGGAAATTATATTTCTACTTTGTATGCAAACTAAAAAGTGTAACTACTTTGAACTAAACTCTTGACAAACAGGGAGTATTTAGTGTGCACAAACAGGATATTGTCTTTAGGGTTAACTTTTAATGGGGTTTATTCTTGATATTAAGTGTTTACAGGAGGTGCAGAGACCTTGATAAACATTCCTCTGCTCTGGAATATTATAGGGGGGAATTTTTGAGAAGTGAAGGTAAATTGAAATCTGGATGAAATAGCAGACTTGTCAGCCAACTAATAATCTCTCTCTCTAACAACAACAGCTGACCTAGAATCAGAGACAGACTTACAGCCAGCTACTCAAATAATTAGTCTTGTCAAGGAAGTAGCTAGGGAAATACCCACAGATGCAAATATTAATGCTGGGGGAAAAACAGACTCCTTAGTTTTTTGAATTGCAGGTCCTATAGCAGCCAAACATATCCTGTTCTACTGGCTCTTAGAGCAAACTGAAGAGGAAGAGGGGAATAATGGGTCTAAAGAATTAATAACCGCTAGCAATAGGACCTGCTGCCAAGTTAGAGGATAAATTACAGTCGGCTAAATATTTTAAATTTGGATTGCTGCTTAATGAAGTACATATTGGAACTTGCTTATGTCACAAGATCCTTGAAAAATGACGGGTGTCCACAGTGTATCAGTTTTTTCAGTTTGCTCAAAGAATTGTTGCGGAGAATGAAAAATACAGGGAGAGAGCTCTTCTAGAGAAATAGGCCTCTGGTGTTGTAAGCAAGGTGGACAGTTATGCCAGCTAGGGATCAGTCCCACGAACTGCAGCACTCCTGGAAAGAGCAGAAGACTTCTTGACTCAGGGTTTCAAAGAGAGGCACTTCTATGAATGTCAATCCTAGTTATGCAAACTCCCAGAGCATCTCAACAAGCTGATATAGACTGACAGGAATCTACTGCTGGCTTCTAACTCATTAGGACCTGGCATCCCCCTTCTTGCCATCTAGTCTCTTGGTGCTGTAACAATGTGGTGAGGTTCCAAAAGCCAGCCTATACAGTCCTTTAGCCCACTGCCAATCCCTGTTCCTGGTGAGGATCCCAAAACCAGTCCATTCATTCCTTTAGCCCAGGGGTAGGGAACCTTTTTGTCTGAGAGAGCCATGAACGCCACATATTTTAAAATGTAATTCCGTGAGAGCCATACAATATGTTTAAAACTAAATACAAGTAAATGTGTGCATTTTATGTTTTAATTAATTGAATTTGAATTACTTTTAATTGAAATTTAATTTTAGAAAGGTTTTTAAAAAACCTTTAAAAAAGGTTTTTAATTAAAATTAATTTTTTAAGGTTGGGTTTTTTAAAAAGGAAGGAAAAAAAGAAGGGAGGAAGGAAGGAAGAGAGAGAGAGAAAAAGAGAGAAGAAAGGGAAAGAGAGAGAGAAAAAGGAAGGAAGAGAAAAAAGAAAGAAGGAAAGAAGTGGGAGGAAGGAAAGAAGAGAAAGAAAAAAGAAGACAAAGAAGGAAAAAAGAGAAAGGAAGAGAAAGAGGAAGAAAGAAAAAAGAAGGAAGGCAAAGAAGAGAAAGAAGGAAAGAAAAAGGAAAGCAAAGGAGAGAAAGAAGGAAAGAAAAAGGGAGAAAGAAAAAAGAGAGAAGGGAGAGAAAGAAGGAAGGGAGAGAAAGAAGGAAGAAAAAAGAAGAAAAGAAGAAAGGGGAAGGAAAGAAGAGAAGGATGAGAAAGGAAGGAAGCAAAGAAAGAGAAAGAAGGAAAGAGAAAAAAGAAGAAAGAGAAAGGAAAGAAGGAAGCAAAGAAAGAAGGAAAGAAG
>ML685831.1:8051083-8089378 GCA_007922175.1 Pelusios castaneus
GAGGACCCTACCGCGGCCCTGGGAAGCCGCCGGGGGGGGGGGGAGCAGACCCCAACCCCGGAGGCTGATCCCGGCCCCGTGCTGGGAGGCCGGGGCCGTGGATTAGCCCGGCCCCAGCCCTGGGAAGGAGGCGGTCGGGGGGTGAGAGCCTGGGATCCCGCCGCTGCCGCAGCCACCCCGCTGCCCCGGCTGTGTGAGGCAGGCAGGCAGGCCCGCGCTCCTGATCTGAGCCTGCCTGTCCCACCCTGGGGGCGGGGAGGGCCAGCCCAGAGGCCAGGCGCAGGCCGGGTGTGCCGCGGCCCCGGGGGTTGGAGGGAGCGGCGGGGGCTGCCAGGCTGCGCGGGGGTCCCTCACTGCTGCGCGGGGGGTGCGACGGCTGCTGCGCGGCTGCGCGCCCGCGCAGCTTAGAGGGAACACTGGCAGCGAGCCAGATGCAGCCATCAAAAGAGCCACATCTGGCTCACGAGCCATAGGTTCCCAACCCTTGCTTTAGCCCAATCCCTGTTCCTATCTGATTTTAAAAGTCCAAATATACAAGAAATCTGGGACAGGAATTTAGACTGCATTAGCATTAGAGCTTGCTGAAAAAAGATACTTTTTAAGTTTTTTTTAATTAAAGAAAAGTGAACATGTTCTGATCAGCAATTCAAATATGAGTTCCCCTGGGCTTGTTCAAATAGTGTAATGAGAAAATTGTACCTCTACCATCCCAATACCTTTTTTTTTATGTTTGAGGTACAGTATGTATGGAACTGGCACTAACCTTCAGCTTCTCTGACAGAAGGAAAAGAAATATCAGGTGTTTGTTCTTGAGCTTGACTACAGCTACCAGCACTAATAACTGCCCACTGGTAAATTTTCCAATATAGTGTCAGCTTTAACTCCCTTCCTATATCTCTACTTAAAGATTAATGTTATGACTAGGAGTCTGTGACAACAAGCACTGTGTTCACACTGCACACACTCTTTTAATAATCTTTGCACAAAATAAGATTTATGAGGTATAACAGTGAAATGTAACAACATTACATGTAAAGTTATTAATTCTTCCTGTATGATGACTATAGCACATAGAACCGCTTAACCACTCCTACTGAATTAGGGCTATCTTAAATAAAGAATGTATTTACCTCAATTTACATGTAAATAGTAAACAAGGTCCTTGAGAGAGGCAAGGTAAATCTGCATTCCAGCATACGTGGGGGAGGAGAGAGAACTTGGGGTCCTCTTCATCCCTAGAATCCACACTGCCATTTTTAATGTTTGAATAAAACTTGCTTTAGGGGATAATCCCCAAAAGAATCCACTTTAAAGGGGGACTAAACTATAGAAGTGAGGGGGGGGGGGAAATCCCCTGGACTATCTCCCTTGTAATCTCACCCTAAAAATAACAAAGGAACCGAGTCTTTGGACTTTGCGGGGAGATGCTGACTTGAGAACCTGGTCAGCTATATTGCCACAGTGGCGTGTGTGTTGATACCAGGCTGCTCAGGTCAGAGTGGCTGGAGCTGAACTTAAGCTACACACAGACACTTAGGGTGTGACTTTCAAGCTAGTTGGAAGCTACATCAGGAAGGCATTGTGAGGCACCCAAGGTTGCAGGCATGATCAGAGTAAGATAGGGGCTGCAGCCCTGCCCCACTCCTGCACAGGTCTGGAGCACCCCAGCCCCCTGGAACTGGCCCAATGCACCCCCTGTCTCCCCATTCTTCCCACCCTATGCTCCCTGACCTCAGGCTGGCCAGTGGCTGCCACGGCTCACCCAATGCGGAGGATGGAGTTGCTGCTGGTCCAGGCTGCCCCAGTGGGATGCAGAGCTGCAACCTACTCTGGTTCTGGGCTGAGCATCCACTTCAGCTGGGTGCAGGTAGTTGCTGCAGCAGCAGCAGAGCGGCCCCGCATGGGGGACCGGGCACAGGTGGCTGTGGCAGCATGGGAGGTGCCCCCTATGGGGGCATGCCCCACAGTCACAGCTTAAGGCCCTCAGGAAGGTTAATCTGACCCTGGTTACAGGGTGGAAGGTGACACAGCCCCTCACTGGTCTGGATTCCTCCCTTGAATGTGAAAGTGGTTTCCTTTAAGTCCCTTAACTATTTCTCGCTGAGCATGAAGGTTCTGCATGGAACTCATCAGGGGATAAAGTAAGAGGGAACGCACTGCAACGCAGTTCCGGGGTTCCCAAATTTGAGGGGCCAGAGTTCTGGGGCCCCTAAAAATAGAAAAATCCAACAGAATGCATGTTCCGCCCTGCCCTGGCTGCTGGCAGGTCCTATGCCCCCCCATGTGATTGTTAATCACAATACTTATTGTGTTATACAGTGTTTGCTAGTTTGTGACAATAATTGCTATAGACATAAATGCCATATAAAATTACAAATACGTTTATGGAGCGATAACCGATGCATGTGGTACTGAGAAATGGTTGCAAACACCTACCTGGGCTGGGGCCCACACATGCATGAAGGGGGCCCAGACAATATGGGAAGGGGGCCCGGAGATTAGGAGGGTTCTGGGGCCTGTCAAATTATACTTTAACCACTGGAACTCATCATTTGAACACAGAGGAATATGAGCTGCAGCCTGGTGTCCTTCTCCCCGAAGACTTTTGCTCCTAATGCGAGAATCCTAAAATTCATGTTTAAGCAGCTGCAACTTTGGCCTGATTGTCAGAAGTACAGAGCTCCTAGCAGCTTCTACTCCCTCCTAATTTTAAAAGCCTTTGGCCAGAAATTGAGAGTTCATCCTTTTTTGTTCAAAGTTTTAGGATCATCTCTGACTGTTACCATCTACAGCTTACTCCTATTTCAACAAACTCTCCTACCAGTAATGGAAAGAGGGGAAATTATTATAAACTTTCATATCGAGGGAAGGAATCTTTGGAGCAGAAAGCCTGCATATAATTCAGGTACCTATTAAATGCCAAGAAGAATGTGTCTTGGGCAAGTTGAGCCAGCAAGGAAAGGTGTGGGGGAAAATTTGTTTGAGGTTTCTTGCCTGAGTGTTATTTATAGGGAAATCCTGACTCCCAGCACCATAAACGAAGCATTGAAAACAACACAAGTGAAATTAACATCATTTTAGCAGAACTGTAGCAGATTTAAGCATTATACATAATTTTTGTTTAATCTGAATGAATTTAATGCTCTTGAAAATGAGAGAATAATCTTGCTAGAGCCAGGCATACTACAGGCAAGCACTCTACAGAGTTCCCCAGGCAGCTCTCTCAAATGCTAATGCATTTCATCCCTGCCCTGTAACACCTGGTTCTAGTCTCTCTTGAGCAGCAACTGCCAATTACACTAGATTGTGCCAAATTGTTTGTTGGTTTTGAAATGGGGACAAATGGGGGAGGCCTACACTGAAATTGTCAAAGTCTCTCAGTTGTGAGCTAAGTCAGCATTTGAATCCAAGTGTGTGGGGGTGAAAGCTAATGTACTGCTAACCCAGCTTGTTCTCTGTGCCACCTGGCTGCAGCCTTAAATATGTAGATTTTTATTACTTGTATTCTTTACTTAATGTATAGTCAAATCCCAATCAAGGTAAAGCAACTGATGGTACTCATAACATAGGATTATAAAGAAAAAAAAAATCAGTTTAACCATTAGCTATCTATGTTCCCAATATACCACAAGTGAGAGAACTTAGGTGGATTAGGGTGATGCGCATTTCATTACCTATAATTTCAATTTAAAAAGCCATTTGCAAGATTCTTAGCTTTGATGCATACGTGATGCTGCTGCTAAGAAACCCTGTAGAATGTAAAAGGTAACTTAGTACTTTAACTATAGGTAGCATATGTAAAATTCTGGTCAAATTTAAATGTATATTTCTTGCAAGAACTACTTTAAAGCAATCTTGCAATGGGCTTATGACTCGGACCTCTACAGCAGTAGTAATTGCAAGTTGTTTAAGAATTTCATATTTTGGTTTAAATTCCATTCTTCTATACCCAAATGTAACTCTCTTGAAGATCTGTATGCATGTGTCCGAAGAGGGATTGCTATCTAGAATCAAAGCACTAAAGCAAGTAATACTAATATAATTTTTTTTCTCCAGTCTGACTAGTCGCTGACTTGATGCATGGAAATGTAAAGGATATGTACTTGGTAACATGGTCTTTCACCCTGAGGAACACACACCAGTGGATCTCAATATTACAGTGAGTTATACATGTACTAAAATAACAACTGTTGTTTAGCTTTCACAGAAAAACTGATTTTCTTAAATGAAATTCTGGAAAATGTTTTGAAGTAGTGTATGTCTATTTTTCATATGTGAAATATTCTGTGGGCCTAATCAAAAACTCTTTTAAATCAATGGGAGTTAGGCCTTGTCATTACGTGCCCATTAATTTGCAAAATCATTGTTTGTAATGGTTCATCATTAGTGTGAATAAATGGGTTCTATTGTAAAGAAAACTCATTGGTTGATATTCTTCTTGCCAAGTCTAGTCTGAAAGATGTTACGGAAAAATAGGATCACAGCATATTACTGATGTTCCAAGCACAAAGATGTGATCTCTCAATCTACTACTTCATCTAAAAGAAATAAGTTGTTTCTTGGTCTTATGATGAGATGCTAATCACACACTGCATATCAATGTATTTTTTAAAAGCAATTTAGACAGATCCAAAGCTCTGAAGATAGTAACTTTTTGTATCAGTATTCTAGTGCCAGTTCTTTCCTATGGACTAGGCTCCCTGGAGCACTACACCTTCCATAATTCAATGTGGACTATTCTCTGCTTGTCTCAGGTGTTTCACGGGAAGATGGAGTCCAGCTAGGACACCTGGCTCATGGGGGCATCAAACTCAAACCACAGGTCCCATAAGGCAATGTGCTACAATAGGGAACTCGGGTTAATTTTAAATTAACTCAGAATGAAGTGTCTAGGTCTGTTCAATAAAACACTTCCATTTTGGAGTGTTAAAATGTTTTGTTATTTCTGTATTGATATTTTTGAAAATACTCCTTTCTGTATTGGTTAAAACTGAAGCTTCATTAGCTGCACCTGATCCTTTACCGTGCTTACACTCTGCCATTACAAATACCTATTTTTGCAAAACACTAGTACAATAACTAGAAACAGTAATGACCCCAATCCTGTGAAACACTTGCGCACATGCTTCACTTAAAAACACTAGTAGGTGGACATGAGTAGTCTCACCTTGCTCAAGTGCTTGAAGTATGTGCACAAGGTTTTTGCAGGACCAGAACAGTAAATTTCACCACATCTTAATATAAAGACATAGCTTATGAAAAGGCATAGAAACAAATTCAGATGTTAGTTTCTGTGAAATAATTTCGTTAGCGCTGAGGGAAATTTGAGATTGCTGTCCCATATGAAATTGATATTTTAACATTTTGGTTTTGCCCCCAGTTGAGAGAAGAGTTGAAATATCATCCTTGGTATTAACCAGAGGAATTCCTGAAGTCCATATCTGTAGATCAAACAAAGTTTTCCATCAGTTCTAGTTTATTATATTATGTAAACTTTCCACCTGTCGGAGTTCGCAGCAACAAAGGCTGGGTTCAATATCTAGGGATTCCTTTTAACAATACAACCCAAGACGGGCTGGAGCTCTGACCCATTCCTTGGGTGCTTCTAAAAGCAATACTTCCCCTCTTGCAAGCACAGAGGCTGAGTGTAGAAAATACTTTTAATAAAAAGAGGGAAAGTAACTTGGGAAAATCGCTGCAAGCAGAATTCACACTCACACCATGAACAAAACACTCATCTCCAGAGTACAGTGGGCAGTTTGCTTTTGTCTGAGTTTATTTAGCAACAAGAAGATTATTCTCCCTTCACAACACACCACCCATAGATGAAGTACTTAGTCTGGGCAGACCCCATGTCTACAGGTGCAGCTGCGGAGTTCACTTTCCACCCTAATTTTGGACTTCAGAGTGAGGAGAGAAAAAAGGTGCTTTATTTGATCTGCTATCTTGCCACTACATTCCGGCCACCCCACTGGCTATTCTACTGGCTGCTCCAGTGGTCACCCTTTATCAGCCACTTTGCTGCAGACCATCACCTTCTGCTACCACCTGCTTCTCCTCTTTGATCTCCATGGGTTGGCCTCTTGAGGTTCCACCCAGCTCTCTAATTGTCACCTCTTAGACCTGGTCTCCATGAGACTGTTTTGTCAAAAAAATAATTTAGCCTTTTTTGATAAAGCAGATGTGGTGTAGACACTGTAATTACTCCCGTGCTGACAAAACTGCCCTGTTTTCTTAACAAATAAAAACACTTGGAGTGGTGTAGGGTATTTATCAGAATAATTAGGGTGAGGCATTGTCATTGTAGATGCTGTATCCTCTTACCTGGCCTGTGGGGCTGTCCATTCTTGTCAATTTCACCACTCAAGTGTGGCCTGTTGCAATCCCAGGAGGTTGGTTCCCACTCCTGACTGGAAGAGGTCATGGAACAGGTAGACACGTCAATTCCAAAGCTCACATGGCTCAGAGAGCAGGTAGAGAAATACCTGGGCTTCTGGCCCCAGTTCCCACCTAAGAGCAGAGACCAGCAGCCTGGTCTTCTGACCCTGCTCTAGCTGCTAGGAGCTGCATGGGACTTCTCTGTTCCTTACTCTCCTCTGGAACAAGCAGCCAGGTCAATTTCACAGCTCGGCTGACAAGGCTGCCCCACTGGGAAGAAGGGCAAAAAACCTGAACTGCTAGTCTCTTCACTCGGCTGGGAACTGGGGCCAGAAGTCCAGATGCTTTTCCACCTGCTCCCCACCAGGGAAACATTGTCAATTATAGAGCTGAGCCATGAAATTGACATGGCCATCCATTCTGGAGGAGAATGGAGAAGTCTCCTATAGTTTCCCCAGCTCCCCCTAGGGAAAAAGGAAGGGAGAATTCCCCTGAGGCTTCCCCAGGCTTCGGGCTAGGACAAAGGAGTGGGGAGAAGGTTGGGACAAAGGAGTCTGGGAGCTTGTGGGTTCCTAGCAGGGAGCTGAGAGATGGACTTCCTAGGTCCCCACACTGCCCAGATGGGTGACTGCTTTTGTTGAATGTCTTTTTCACTGACCAAATGAAGGCCATTTGGATGTCAGCCACTTTACAGCAGAGGCTGTAAGACAACCTATATTAAGTCGACTTACTGTAGACAAGTCCACTGGGATTGTCAGCTCTTAGTGGGGGAACCTCGGTGCTGAAGCTGAGAAGGAGTGCTGTCCCCCAGTAGATGATTTCAGCTCCTGCAAGCACTTAACAGAATGAGAGTCCTAATGGAGTCTTAACTAGCTCTCTCTTTGAACAGTGGGCCAGGAGAGGGGGGAAGATTAAACCATACTTGGAGCTCTTAAGCAGAACCTACACTTCCAGGCAGGCATACACACACATCCTATTCACCATCACAGAATTCTGGCATCCAAGCCCCTTGCTTAGCTAATCTAGTTTAGATTGTAGGTGGAGTTTGACTACTTAACTTTAAAAAAGCTAGGGAAGTTAAGGCATTCCGAAAGGGGGAGATGACCCCTATATGTATTTGCACTGCCCCCACATTGGTGGGAGTGGCAGCAGTGCCTGATGTGGGGGAAAGGTCTGTGGGCCTATTTCTCACACTCTCCCTCCCCCATGGGGGCAACAAGTGCAGTAATGTATCAAGGGGGCAATGCCTCTGGTCACCAGCCTGGGGAGAGGTGCCAGCTGGACCCACCACTGACATTCCTGGCAAACGTGCCAACCTGGACCTTGGCTCCTTTGTTGAGCCAAGCTAGCACCTGGGGATATGATCCTCTCCCTCAGTACATATAGGATATGCCAGGGAACCCCAATGGGGGGACAGAGCTGGGGGTTGAGGTTGGGGATGGATGGCAGGGGTTTGGAAAACAAATCATAAGTTTGAGAGGGCATTGCCCTTCATGTTTCTCCAAACTCCACCCATGATAGTGACCCTTCAGTCAGAACAACCTAAGCACAGTTTCGCTGCCCTTTGTTCATCATCCCTGTATTTAACACTAAAATGACTTGTAATCCAATACCAGGCAAACAGCTCATTTGGGCAAAGCAATGTCATCATCCTGAGCACCTAAGCAGCGTGTCGGTGCCCATGCAAATACAGTCTGGCCCTGACACCTGTTCCCCTCTCCCCAGAGAGCTTGGCAAGATGTTCAGACCCTGGTTACATCATACCACTACAATATCTTTGATAAGGACTCCATTTTTGAGTGTTAGTGGTATCATTCTGTTAAGAGTGAGCTTATCAGATTCATTGACCTTTTTCTTCTGTGTCTTTATGTGATGCTCTAGGCTTATGATTAGATTTAAAACAGTCTAATTTAGACTTGTGTGCCAAATTTAGTTTGAAAAATTTCTGCCACTGAGAAAATCATCTCCAATGAGAAATTAGAAGTTCAATGTGGTGAAGAACTAGAATCAGTTTTCTGTTCTCATAATTTATCCACGTACATAAAAAGCAATAGCCAGCAGTGATCAGTGAGGGGAAATAATATATCTATTCACTGTAGCATTAGATCTATTTATGGCCACAATAAAATCACTGGTGAGAAACTTAACCAAACCTGCTCCATTCTTCCTTTTCTGCCTTCTCTTTGACATAATGGTGAAACAAGAAGGAAGAAAAGGAACCCCTCCACACACATTTCTGAAAGCTCAGGGGTGGACTCCTGGGTCTGTTGAAGTCATAATGGAAAAACTCCAATTGACTTCATTCAGACTGGATTTTGATCAAGGTGATAAGGAAATGAAAAGAACTCGTACCTCTGTTAAGATAGAAGTAGTACTCCATATTCTGGCTCCTGCAGGGAATTTCTGGAAAATATCCAGTGATGGAGGACCCTACAAAGGGAAAATTCTTAGGAAATGACAGATATTACAACAGGAAAAGGGTTCTTGTCTTGACATCAGTTGGTCAGAGCTTGCTGAAAATATTTTCACCTGGTTCCCTGTAAGATCTGAGCTTTTTACATATAGTATGTCCACAATATTTTAACCCAGTAAATTAACTTTGTATTCAGTAAAGCTGAATCCATGTGAATTGTTATGATCCATAAAGGACTGAAGAGAAATATAATAGACATTATATTATTGAGGCTAACATTGTAGACTTCACTTCTGTTTAATTAGCCTGGCGTTTCACATCGAATCATGCTGAGAGCTACAGATTGGGCTTTCTAAATTGGTTAACCTGCCCCTGAACTTTTCATATCTCCCTCCCTGAATATTCCTTTTGCTTAATACAAGTGAGGGAGGCACTTGTTACTGAAACCCAAATGGGTGGGTTATTTCATGACCATAATATACAGGAGCCAAGATTTAGAGGAGGAAGGGAATGGCTGCCTAAAGTTAGGTTACTACATCCATATTTAAGCCCCTAAATGAGTGGCCTGATGTTCAAAATTGTTGAGTACATAACAGTGAGAGCTGCTGGATAGTCAGCACTTCTTGAAAACATGCCATATATTTAGATCCCTAAATGTGGCTTTAGGAAACTAACTTTAGGAACCAGATTTTCACAAAACATGGTCTGTAGCTGAAGTGAATCAGAGGGTAATTAAAGGGTTTTGTTCTCTAGGGCACACAAATTCTTTGCTTTTCAGGGAATAATTACTATTCCACAATACCTCAGCTCTCCCAGGGCATCTAAAGAAGCCTCCAGTATGAAGCCAGTTAATGAAGGTGATTTTTTAAAAAATTTCTGAAGTGCCAATATTTGTAGCAAATACTTTCTTCTATCCAAAGGAAGTGTGGAATTCAAATACATATGAGATAATGATGGAAATCTACACTGAGTTCACAGTAAAGGTCTCTGCAACAATAACAACATATAAGGAAACCAGAGTTAAGCTAGGGGTGAGGAGGGAAAGAACCCACAGCAGTCAGGAATATTAAAAGAAAATTGTCTTTTTAATAAAATGGTGGGACTCAGCACTTGTATGTATTCTTCAGGAATGAAGCTCAGTTAACTCCTCTGTATCTGTGACTGACAAGAGACTGAGCTAATCAGTAATAAGCTATGCACTCATCAGCTGGGAATATGCCATCTCCCTCCCTGATATTGGTGAATGTAATTCCCTCTCTGTCCACTTACTACCCCTTGGGGCTTATATTGCTCCTGATGGAATGGCTCTTCTTTGCTCATCTCCTTCCTGATGGGGTAGGCTGGTGTACTATTCTCTCACCAAGCTAGGCTGACCACTTTCTCTTTCCCTCCTGACTGACCCACTACTCTAATGCTTTTTCACATCTAGCCTTCTATGACGAAGTGAGCTTATACTGCACTAAAGAAGCCCATCAAACTCTGTGGGTGACAGAAGCCCCTCCCCTTAAGCCCTGCTGGGCATGCTCAGACTGCTACCCCAGCATAAAAGGGAGCAGCTCAGCTGAGTCTGGGTGGACCAGTGAGGAGGGAGGACTTGTGCTGGAAGCCCCAGATCAAAAGTGGTATCTGCCCCTGACAGTGGAAGAAACTAACCTCAAAGGAAGCCACTGGGAGCAAGTACATGTGACGGCTACCCTGAGGCTGACCCCCAGGTGCTGACAATGGCCGATGGACTTTAGGATCCTCCAGAGAAGCTGCTAACAGCCATCATTGGAGGTGAGGCACAACAGACTGGTACCACGCAGGAAACCGCTTCCTCTGCTCGGGTAGGAAGTAGCCTACGGGGCCTAAGATGTGCAGCTGGGGGTGATATGGCTGAGAGCCAGTGTGTTTTGGTGTGGTGCCCCATTGACTGGGTGCTATAATCCCAGCACCAATAGGGCCCTGGGCTGGGGATCAGTGGAGGGGGGGGCCTGAGCCCCTCTATCTGAGTGTCGTGCCCTGTGACGACTCTGTGCTACCTTGACCCAAGGCTGTGCACTGAGTCTGTGGCTGCTAGGCTGTACTGCCCTGACCCAAGGGCCTGTTTACTGACTCTGTGCCCACTAGGCAGTACAGTCCTGACCCGAAGGGCTGTGTACTGACTTTGTGAGGTTGTGGTGATGTGCTCCTTGCTTGTGCCCCTCAGACTTTCCCCACCTGAGGGTCCTTGGGAGGGCCCAGTCCATGACACCTTCTTTTAAAGAAGGTGTAACGGGTTTCTTGTCCTGTTACCTTAAAAGGGCTGAAAAAACCTGCTTTTCCCCCCTGTGGATCTTGCATCAGCTTTCAGTGTTCTCTTGCCTATAAATTTCCTTTCCAATGCCCTTCCAAATTCTCTTGTCCATGGATTCCTGCCTTTCTAGACCAAAAAAGTTTTGTATTTAAGCAAGTTTCTGAAAGAAAAATAACCTTTCTTTCCACTCCAGAAGACAGATGAGGTGGCAAGTAGCCTTTTCTCTGGTCATCTGTCAGTTAGAGATGGCAGAGATTTGACTTGGAAAACAAAGTTTTGAGTGGGATGTGACTTGCCAAGAGCTGGATAGTTTATTTGAGGAGGAGCTTTTTTTGGGGGAGGGTTTGGTTGGCCAAAGGAAGGGGAATTATTGTCAGGTGCCGCCTTAATGGAGATGTGGCTACTGCTAAATAAACAATATCAAACATACAAGGGAAACTTTGCACCAGTTAAGAACCTACAAACCCACTAATGACAATTAATCTGATTCTAACCATTTGTACACTGATGTAAATCTAGTGCAATGAAACTGGCATTACCTTACTGACATCAGTGGAGTCACTCCTCATTTACACTGGTGAAAGAAAAGGTTCAAATCCAATGTCTATTTTCAGTAACTTTGCAGTAAGCATTATGGCAAAACCAGTTTGTTTCACGTTTGCCAAACTATCGCAGCCTGGATTTTTATAACATTCCTACAAGCAAGGGAGCAAACTTTCCTCTGTCTCCTTTAAAGAAAGTTGCAGCATTGCTCTTCTCTCATGTGGAGGGGACATTAATCCTTTTTCATACTACACCAAGCTAAACACGTTGGCCAGCATCAGATAGAATTATTCCTTTTCTTTGAATTGAACCGCCTGAAAAACTCCACGCCAAATTGTTATAGGTGAAAAATACTGATGATAAGAAAATCACATCAACATGCATTTGTCCGTTGCTATTTAGGAACATGGGCTTAATTTTAAGTGGTTGAGTAAGATCCGTTGACTTCAATGGGATTTAAGATCATGCCTGTAATTCAGTATGTGCTTAAATGCTGTCCTTGTGGTAATGCTTTCATAAATGGGGCTGGGATGAGTGAATGGACTGAGAACTCTCTGCTATGTATCTCTAGAAAGCAGTTTTCTTAAAAAAATTGTCCGTATTTTAATTTGTGAAGTTGTACTATGGGAATTAATAATTAGTTGAGAGTTTGAGGGCTTTTTTTTTTTCCACTCCTGCTTCATTTCTTGTGGTAGTTGTATGAGGAATAACTCTCACTAATCAGATTTATATAGCCCTTGTTATCCAGGGGTCTTTCCAAGGGTTTTCTACTATTATAATGAAATCTTGTAGTGCTGACTTCCTGATTAAGGCAAAATTATTATTGATTTGGTTAATTAATCAACTGATCCCCATAACTTGCTTTCAAGATAGATAGATACTTACTGTTATGTCATATTACAGCTGGGGAAACTAAGGCACACATAGACTGAGTTGGCCACATCACACAGAACTGCTAGGACTTTGTTTTTTTGTTTTTCTGCACTCCTGGGCTTATACTTTATCAATGCTCTCCCCATCTCTCAGAATCAAACACAGATCATTATTTTTATGGAGCAGGCTTGGAACTAGCCTGCAAGCAGTTCAGCATTGCTTTTTCACTGCTTACTCTATACTTCCATCTATTGGAAGGATGTGAATACTACAGTCCTTTTTTACTGTCACCAAAATGTGTGAGTGCAGACTTCCAGCACACTTACAGACTGTCAGCTCTATCTGTTTTCTGCTCCTTCACAGGGATTTTAATCTCGGAACAAGCATACATGCATGTTCTTCTTGGTTTCCTCTAATTTTTCTGACATTCTCCCTGATCCTGCATTTCACTGAAGTAAATGGCATTTAGAGTGGGTGCAGGAATAACTGTGCATTTACATTTGTAGGACTGAGGATTTAGAACACAGCAAATTCTCTCCGTAGTCTTGTATTGTTTGAAATTTGCTTATTCTTGAATTAGTGAAAGGTGCATCAAATTGGAGCAAATTTATGACACCACAGATCTTTCAGTGAAACACCAGAGAGTGGGAAAAAATGTTTACATGGAAAATTTTCCAAATTCATACTTGTGAATTTGGGGGAGGAGGAAGGCATCTATGTGGTGATAGTGGTTCTCCTAAAAATTAAATAATATGACAGGACTGGAAACTAAAGGCTCTTGTGTTCTAGTTCCACAAATTGGCTGTGATCTCAATAATTTGTTTGCCAGGATACAACAAATGACAGGTATTATTTAATTAAATATCAAGCATTATGTGAAATAAATATAAAATAGCTATCCTCACTTTACAGATAGGGCAATGGAAACATAAATAAGTTGACTGAGTTTACTTAAGGTCTATAAAGTACTAGCAATATGATTAGAACTGATTTCTTGTGAATGTTCCATCTTTGCCTAAGCTTACTGATGATAGAGCTCTTCTGGAAGCCACTAAAGAAGATCTAATATGTAAATTGGGGACATTAATAACTATCTGTTTGTGTATTTAGACAGTCATAAGTCTTTTCGATTTTGTAATGGCGAGATGCAATAATATTTATTATAGGCAACGTACTGGTAACTAATCTTTTTTTTAAGCATGAGTAGAAATTATATCTGGGACATATCAAACTGTTTGGGTTGCACTGTAGTAAGTGTCTGAGGAGAGTTGGTGAGAAAATATCTTTTTCCTAGTCCCAGATAACTGACAAGGTGGCTATTATTCTGTCCATATTGGTCACAGCAATTATTCTGCATCATTATAGTGCAGTTAAAATTATCAATTAAATATCAGTGCAACTATTTGTTTTCCATTCTTAGTCTAAAATAACTCCTTATGCCCTGAAAATTCATGTGATTGATCTTAATCAAAAGGTGAATATTTAGGGGGGGGTGAAAGAATGTGGTGAGCTATTTTTTTAATCAGCCGGGAGAAGTGCTCTTTTTCTGTTTTTTGTGTTTTTGTTTTCTTGTTTTGTCTTTACGGATTTTCTTTGCCTGTTTTTAACTGTCTCTTTTTTTGGTCTTAAATGTTTCAAGCATGGTATGTACCTAGTCAACAATGAGGAATAATCACTTTATTTTGGCTGTGATCCTGCAACTAGATCTGTGTGTGCTGCCTTCAATGAAATCATTGGGCTCTCTGATGGTATGGATCTGCCCATGTGCATTGCAGGATCAGGGATTGAATCTGAAATGGGGGGGATAAACATTCATTTTAAATTTTCATATAACAGCATTACACAAATATAGGTTATTTCAGTATTAGCAGTGTAGTTTAAAATAGATGGAGTAATAAAAATATAATTGTATAGTCCTAATCACTACAGCTTTTAGGGAGTTTTCTGACTTTTTCCCAGTTGTTGGAAAATGTCAGTTCTTGCAAACCACAGAGTTTCAGTTAAAATATTGGCTTGATGGATTCTCTGATGAGGGATGGGGAGAATTGAAAATTGTCTGAACTCCCTGTTTCAGCACTTGCTAATTTTTTTTTTTAATTTAAAAGATTTTTTTTAAAAGAATTAATTTACCTTTAAAAATTAGGATACAATAAAGGTCAAAATGAAACATTTTGAAATAATTAAATGTTTCAATTGACGTAAACTAGATTTTTCTCTCTTTTTGGGGGGTATCATGAAAATTCTCAAGATTTCTTTTTGTCTGATTTTAGAACAGGAGAAATTTTAAAAAGCTTAAACTCTCACAGAATGGGGAGGGGGGGGGGGGGCGCGCGCAAAACCCTGTCCAACTCTAATAACTGAGGTTTCTCTCTTCTCCTATGGATTCTTTATTTTTCCCCCACTTCTCCCCTGGATGTTCTTTCTTTTTTTTAATATCAACCATGTTGAATTATTTATTTTTATAACTATATATTTTAGGTCGAACAGGTCACCTACAAAAAGGGTCATAACTGCCCATCCCTCCGCTATCATCGGTACAAGTCAGATGGGATTGAATTGATGAGATCTAAAAGTTGACGTGTATTTTAAATCAGCCCATTACATGAAAAACTGTGCAGGAAGTATGGTTTTTTTTTTTTGGGGGGGGGGGGGGGGGAATTCTTTTCTACTACTTTTTAATTGGCCTCTATATGTAATTAAACACATTAGAAAGTACAAACTTTTTAATACTGTACATGTAAAGATTTAAAACTCTGAGCAGAGGCTTTTCAAATAAAGGCCTTGAGGCCCTCAAAGATTTACTGATGTGGACAATAATCCCACTGAGTTCAAAGGAGCTACATCAGAGATGGAATTTTAACCCATGAGTTCTTAAGGCAGAAGAAAAAATGAATGCTACCAGTAAAAAAGGCAGGTTCCATTAAGGGGAGGAAGAGGCGTTTCTACTCCTATAATTCAGTTAGTCAATTTTACCTATGCTTTCTAAAACATAATACTGCATACATTCATAGATCTCTGTCATGACACTTCATATCAGTGCTTCTCCTTATCGTTTAAGTAATTTGTATGGTGGGGAAGATAACAGGCTGTAGAGAGAGGAGAATAGTGAAATCCACAGAACCTAAAAGAACAGATCTTCTCTTAATTTATGTGGGGCTCAAAGAGAAACACTTATTAAATACCTCATCCCATCATCCTTCTGTTGCTAACATCCTATACATCTTGTACTTCAGAACTACTTCTTACACACAAAAATTCAAAGCTCAATGTTCGGGGGGTTTTTTTTTTTTGTGCCCTTTCTGATCTCCTTGACATTCTGGAATCTGGGATAAATGATGAAAGGAAAGAAAAAGAACACCCAGGCAGATCTCAGCTGCTGAAGAGTTACTTCAGTTGAGAAAGCAGCTTTATAGAAATGAGTGATACACAGGCTAAATGCAATGCTGGCTCCTAACGTACTGTAAGAGTTGGATTTCTCATTTTTCACTCCATGGATAGTTATTTTATGTTTCCCTTACCCATTGTGTATTTCTGAATGTTTGCATGTCTCTGATTCTCTTTTTACCTCTTTGAAAATGTTTGTTTAGAGCATGCCTAATGGTGCATGTGTACTTCCTTCTGTTTTGCTAATGTCTCTGTTTATATATTTATTGGCATTGTTTTTCATTAGTTCCTCAGATGTATGCATTTGAAAGGGCTACTCAAGAACAGGATACTCTATCCAATATTTACTCTTTATTACAAGTAAATTATTAAGTAAAACCAGTGAACTGAGTTAATTTTTCTGATCATACCTTCTTTGTCAAATATGCTAGTGGTTTTTTTTACTTCGTTTATCCTGAAGTCTTGACTCAGTAGAACTTTGGTCAGGGAAAAGCACTTTACGTTATTTTTTTACAGAGAGAGAACACACAAAAAGGCCCCTTCTGAATTACAAACAAAGCCACCAATTGGCCATATCTCTATTCTTGCAATGATTCTTTTTGCTATTCTTTTAAATGTATTGTTTTTTCTTGTACTATGCTAATGTCTGTCCAAAAATGATACAGTATTATTTAATCTCCAGTCTGTCTTGGGGAGAGGAAAGAAGTAGGTTTTGTTGATGTTCACTTATCATAGGCCTTCAATTTTTTTCCTCAACCATTGTAAGAATAGTTTGTTGCCAGTTAGTTGCAGCTCAGTACTTATTCCTAAACACTGCAGCAAGTTAGTCATACCCTTTCAAAAGCTGACACATGGCAGAAGCTCCTGTGAATGATTAAGGTTTGGTGATGTATTGTTAATGATAAGGAATAGGCTTTCCAGTTCATAAATTCCTGTAAACCTTTTATACTTTTTTTTCAAGCAGCGGTTCTCATTCCTTGGCTTGTTCAGGGACTGGCTCAGCACCTTACTGCACTGTTGGCTTTAGAATAGCTTCTGGGACTGTCATAGGGACAGGTTGTTGTGTGGTTGGCTGAACTTTCATATCTTTCTGAATGACTTTTTTTTTTCTTTTTGAGTTCATTTTTAGTATCCAAGGAATTGTTACATAGTTTTATATATGCAAATAAGGCCCCATGAAAATACAACTGTTCAAGATGGCCTCCAAATTAATGTGTAGATCAAACTTAATACAGATTGCTCCTCATATCTTATTTTCAATATAATAAAAGAATGGAGTGCTTGTGAAGCTCTCAAAGCAGAGTTCTTGGTACGTCTTTGGATAAAATACTCAAAATAGAAAATACAGGACACTTTCTCAATATTTACTCAATATAAAAATGTCATCTGTCTTTATGCTTTAATAAATTTACTGTGGAACAATAAAACATGCATCTCTAAAAATATTGTTTTACGGACAACCTGCTCTGGTTACACATGAGAATGGTATAAGAGGTATGCCAAAGTAGCTGAAAGCATTGCCAATAGCTGGCACAGCATCACAGACACATGGCCAGTATTAACTCTTCTCTACCTACTATGTTATCACTTCTCTAAACCTCATTACTAGATCACTTGCAGTCAATGAATCATAAAATATCAGAGAAATCAAATGTTAAAGGAATTATTTTATTGGTTGAGAGTTACTGGGTTCTTTACTCATAGACAGTTCATATTTTCAAGTGAAGCTTTATGCTTGACACTTACAAAGAGCTCTTTTGCAACAGGATGAACATATGCACTATGTTATCAGCAGTGATATCATTGAAGTGTGATCCCTAATGGAAAATGGTGGTATTGTAATTTGTTCATGGTCTCTATTAATTTCTCATTGATTTTTCTCTTAAGAAATAATTATCTGTAACATATTTAATATTTTAGCATAAGCCTTATAATCAGGCCATATAAATATGCATTGAAATCAATGAATATGCTAATATAATATACAATGGGCCAATCTTGGGTTTGGGGTTAAATTCTGTTCCCAGCTCACATAAAGATATTTGGGAGGAAATCACCCTGGGCAGAGATCAAGCTGAGCCAAACTTTCATTCTGTGGGTGACATATGAATGTTTTATGTTTTACGACAAGGCCTAGATATTACACAAATATAATATGTATGTAATGAACTTAATGGTCCCAGATCCTGAGCTGAGATTGGTGATTGCTTGGCATAGTTTAGAGAGGTCACAGAATAAAAGTGGCTTTAAGCCTCCTTTTGTGCTCTTTTAATCCTAGGACTGGCTGTACCCCCAACATCTGAAAAGCTTAAGCCTCCTCTAAGTTGTCCTACACACTGATGGACACAAAGGACTGTTTAGTAGATGGGGTGCATCATAGGGTCACTCTAATCACATCCCGGCTTCATTAGGAGCAGTGAGAGAGGGTGGCCTAGGAGCCACTATTGATGACTCATATAGTGAAGAACTCTTGCAGCAGGATAAACATCCATCAATATCTATAAGGCAGTTCTGTGGCCCCCTATAATATAGAACATGAGCACCTCACAATATTTAATATATCTCTCATCAGAACACTCCTAAGAGATACAGAATTTCTATTATCACCATTCTACACTTGGAAAACTGAGGCATTTTGCAACTGCTTGATTAGTCCAAGGTCACAGTGCAGAATATGGGGTTTGGGAATGGGAAGCTATGTTTTTAGCATTGATAGGTTGCTAGAATAGGCCTAAGCCTGAACCAGTTTTCAAAGGCCTTAGCATACAACGCACATGAACCAATGCCAGAACTCAGATGCCATATAGTCTGTCTCAGCAACCTTGGAAACTTACAATGTTACAAGGAATACCCTGCACATAGCGTGTGAGAACCGATGGCTATGTTGCAAAGCCTTGTAATGGCTATGTTGCAAAGATTTGGCCCTGCTTAGAGCGTATGGGAACTGATAGCTATGTTGCAGATGTGTAAAAGCGTATGGGAACCGAGGGGCAATGTTGCAAAGACGTGGGAACCTCTGGAAAAGCAGGAGGGGAATGGGAGGCACAAAACTCTATAAATATTAGTCCCAAAGATGGGGGGGGGGGGAGACGGTAGGCTGGACATGACTCAAGTTGCCCCGTGGCTCCGGCTACGATAGCAAGTGGGGTCTGTCCATAGCCAAAAACAGAAAAAGGTCAGGTCCTGGTCTTAAAGGTGACTGGACTGGCATGTAGGCCCGAGCTCATCAAAGAAAGGTCAGCACCTGATCCCCGACGGTGGCGAGACTGACACGTTGGCAAGGAGTTCGGTGAGTATGAAGTAATCACCAATAGGCCTCGGTGAACACTGGTTCAGTAGTAGCTACAGGTATATAAGATATTAGTAACAGTAAAGGTAACAGAAGTATTTAGCACCCCAAGTCCTGGTGTTAGGGCTAAAGTAGTTTAGCATCCTTGCCCCCGAGAGTTTGGGGAGGTAGCTATAAGGTTAGGGAACAAGTATATTAGCACCCCAGCCTGGGAGTTCAGGTGGATAGACTGCAATCCCCTTTAAAGGTAGGGGCAATCACAGTGTAATAAGGATAGCTTTAGCAATTAAATGATTCAATAATGCGCATTTACTTTCATTTTTAAAGCCTGCTGCAGCACACCATTATTATTAGCATTACAGTAAAGTGTTTAATCTTGCAAGTATATAACAACTCAAAAGAGTGTACACTTATAACCAGAAAAAGTGCATAAATGTTGTTGTACTCATAATGATCTGCAATAAACATTTTATGCTTATAACTCTCCTGATTCCATTCCTATTTTCCCTGATGTTGTTAATCCCAGTACTCCTTTACCCCCCTTATTTTTCCCCTTATGGGAACAGTATTTAATTCCTATACTAATCACTTGGGTTATTGGCTGGCTCGGTTTAACCCTTTATAATCTGGTTCCCTTGACTACTGATGTACCTGTTAAAGCCTCCTCTCCATCAGATCAAGGCCGGGCTATTATCCCGGTGGAAAAAGAACCTGTCATCCAAGCGCACCCCTCAATGAATAACACCCCGAGGGTGGATAGTAAACGGAGTAGTGCGATGCACACAGAAGAAAGTTAGTGGCAGAGCACAGACTTGAGCCTGCATTCTCCAGTCCCAGGCTAGTAAATCAGCCACAGGGTCTTCTTTTCTCTAAAAATGAGTTGCATGTAGTCTAATGTATAACTGCACTTTGAGCTGGAAGTATAATTCCCAGTTTGAGGAGATGCATTTGTGCTAGTACTAGTCAAATTAGTGCACTAAAAAACACAGAATAGCCGTTGTGATGAGCGAATAGCTACCCTGAGTAGGTATCTGGCATGTACTCAGAGCTACTTGCCCATTTATCACTCATGCCACCCTGGCTAAGTTTTTTTTTTGGGGGGAGGGTTGTGGGGGGGGCGGGGGCCTGTGTTGTGAGCTAGCTTGATAAAAGCTAGTGTGGGTATGTCTACTCAGGATGGGAATTATACCTTCTGCTCGAAGTGCAGACATACCCTAAGTGAATAGTACTCAAGCAGGCCAAGGCTTAAATTGGTTCACAAACTATTTGCCTAAACCAATTTGTTTACAAAGAATTCACAAGTGGGGGGCAACGGTTGAATTCAATGAATTGTGTATTTGCAATGAATAATTCAACCAGGCCTGTTCTTGATTTAAGTCACTGAACAAAATGGAAAGGTAAAATCACCCTCTGACAGAAGTAATTACTATGTATTCCAGTAGGTGAGAGATTCATATGGATTTATTCTCCTTATCACATGCTGTCCAATAGCTCATTCTAGAATTTACACTGAGTTGACATAGATTAAAGAGCAATACATTTTGTAATATTCTAAAAATAGAGTAAAATAGACCAAGCCTTGTAATTTCTTTACATTAACATTCAGAAGCTTATCTTGATTAACAAACAATTTTACAGTTCATATTTTTCACAACTATCATCACAAGAAATCTCATTAAATCAATCTATAGCATTTCACACTGATAAAAAGAATGTAATTAAATTAGCAAATTAGGCAATTATTAAACACTTGTCCAGAAACAGTTTGTTACCCATGTATCTCAGTGTCTTGGCAATGCTTAGGAAGATGCTTTAAGGGATGTAGTTTATCTGCTTATGACACTAATTGCTGCCTGTTTTGGCTGACCTAGAGTTATCTTCCAAATGATATAACAATGAAAAGGAGATCACTCCATTGTATATGCAAGTTGGTATGAGTGTAGAAGCACCCTGCTCTCTTTGTTCTTAACAAACAGTGTGAAATCATGGGTCAGTTTAAGGACTTTTTCAAACACCATAAAAAGTAAAATCTAATTCCCAAAGTTTTTCTTCTGTTGGCTGGCTGCAACTTCTATTTGTACCCCTCTTCTACATAGATTTTCGGCAATATTGTTAGCATGCAGTCCAGTTGCAAATAAACAATGAATTAACTTATCTTTAATGAATTCTATTATGGCTTTGGAATTTGGAGGAAATTAAATGTTTAACCTAAAATAGTATATGGATAAAGCTAGCAAAATACCCACTTCTCTTAAAAAGCATAGTAGGCAAAACATGGATCCTCATGGTGTTGACTTTTGTTATTGGAAAGGCAAACAATCTTTCTAGCATCTGACAAAGTGGGACTTCACCCATGAAAGCTGATACAAAAAAATAAATTGATTAGGTTTTTAAAATGTCACAGGACTCCTTGAATGTTTTATGTGAAAACTAAATTTTACAGGGGCAGGTGGATGGCTCATGATTGACGACAAGATGCAGATCCTTTTACTGTTTAGATCTCTGGCTCACATCCACCATCAGTTTACTGCATGCAGTAGCTTTGTTGTCACTGATGTTAGTAATAATTGAAGCCTTAGGAAAGGCCAGGCTTTCATTGCTGACATAGTTTTTGGTACCATTTCAGTTACCCTAGATTCCATGAAGACCAAATAAGCAGGTAATTTCTTTCATATGGATAAGGCTTAGACGGCTGTTTCGTGGACTTTGTTAAATGATCTTCTAGGTTCTATAGAGTTCCCAATGGGCAAATGTCTACATAAACCAAAACTATTGCCTAAATATGTATTTGTCTGAAAACTGATTGGGCATGAAGATAGTCTAGCTAATTCTTAAGGATGCTTTTCCAGATCTGGCTTTATGTACAAAATCAGTATAAATCAGAAATGCATCTCTGCTGTTGAGTTATGTTTGAAGAGCAGTAAATCTGGTACTAATTCACTTTAATAGAAATAAAAAAGAACAAGATATCTTCCCTACTTGCATCCTGTTTTCTTTATTTCATTCTGCTCTTATTGGTCATTAGTAACAAATGCAAATTACTTCATTGGTAACAGATCCATTTCATTGGGAGAATGTTAAATGATGTCTAATCTCCAGTAAGTCTATCAAAACATCCAATGAGACTGGTTTGGGTTTTTTTCTCTTTTTAAAGAACAGATGCTCATAACAGGGAAAACAACTTACATAAATTATAACACTAACTGTAAATACTTTCTTTTAGTTTAAAACTTCATAAATGTATTAAACAAATTTCTGCTGAATTTTGGCAAAGTAAAAGCACATTATTTTCAATTATAGATCAAGTAATAGGACATGAGTATATAATTTATGATTAAATCAAGTATTCTTCAGATGTATGCTACTAATTAGAACCAACCTAATACAACCATGGAGATTCCTGGAATCTCTTGTTTTATATGCTGGGCCCAATTCTGCCAGCCTTATCCATGCTGATTAGTTGACCCTTTCTATATTATTTGACACACTGAGTCATCCCATAAATTTCATGTAGTAAGGTGCTCTTCTAGGTGCATGAAAATAACAAAACCTCACTGAAAGTCTTGGCCAATATTCCTAATGTCCCCTTCAAGGGAAATTAAAATGCCCCCAACCCCCCCTTTTTTTCCCCTGCAAGAGTATTCAACAGAAAGTAAACTAATACATGCAATTCTCCATTATGAGCTTTCTTGACTTGGTTACTTCCTGCTATACTCCAGAAAACAGCTTGCCTCTTGTTTTTATTTATATGGAAACTTTCTTTGTTTCAGACACTTTGACACATATATAAACAATTAAAAATAGGATTTATATTCATAGATAGCCTTTTCAAAAGGCTAAAGCATGATGGTAACATTTTATAAGCAATGGTACCTTTCAACTCTAATCAAATGGTTGTATTTGTAAGCAAGGTCTAGAGGCTGGGCATTTCTCTTGCTTAGCAGCTAAAAGGGGGGAACCTTATTTGCATGGGCTTTGTATTTGCATGATTACAATTAAGAACTTAACAAAATTATACTATATATGTATCAACTTGCCCAAGTGCTGGGCATGATGTGAAATAGTGTGTGGGGGTGGTTTAGGTTACCAATCCTGTTTTAACTGAAAGGGGGAATTAATTTTTATTATATGCTGTCCTTTGATTGTATGAACTTTGTTTAGTGTGTTCTGATAGAAAAATCACCATCAGCAACACAACTCAGGCTGGCCACAATCTTTTTTAATCTTGTAAAGAGGAAGGAGGATCATCATGAGCTGTTGAAGAGCTGTGCCCCAGGCAATGCCTAATTCCCCTCCCATTGTTAAAAGATAGATCTAAAGATTCTTTGGAGTCGTCTGTTATTTTGATCAGGGACATATCTCTAGTGTCCTAAGAGCTGAAATCACTAAAAAGGTACTGAGGCCCAGCAGAGGTTGGTGCCTCTGGTGGAAAACTATGATGGTCAGTATGGGGGTAATGGAGAAGTGAAGGGCATACTCTATGTACACTGGGATGGGGTGAGTTCTGTTTATTGGGTTTTATGTTAATTCTGCACTGCACTGCCTCTCCAAATCAGTACTGGTTTTGATATTGCCGTTATATATTTTCTTTGTTACCATTCAAAGTTTTATGTACTACGCTCAGACTCATGCTTACAGAAGAGGAAGCATTGCCCTCCAGGGCACCCAGGGAATTGTGCGTAATTTCCCAGGTGGGGGCTCAAGCCAGTTGTTGTTAGGAACCCCTAGATATAGAACCCAGCCCTTTGCTGCTGCAGTCTTGGCCTAGCAGAAGGGTTAGATATTTAATGTTAAAGGTAACTTTAAAGTGAAAGTAGCTGAGTACAGTACTTTGCAGTGTATATTTGCATAATATCTAGTAGAATGATAACAGAGTCTTGTGGCACTTTTAAAGACTAACAGATTTATTATCTTTAAAAGTGCCACAAGACTCTGTTGTCTTTCTACAATAGACTAACACGGCTACCCCTTTGGAAATTGACTACATAGTAGAATGATGTAAGTACACTTAGAAAATAACAGGACTTAACCACAATTAAATTGTGCAAGACGATAATTAGAATGCAAATGTTTACATAGTGCTGCTAATAATTACACAATTTGTAATGCTGATATGCCTAAAAGAAATATAATGGGCTATCAGCATTTATTTTGAAATGCAAAGCAAATGGATTTAATATTCCTTTGTTTTTGATCAAATACAATTACATGGAGGTGAATGCCATCCCTCACATGGTATTACTTCTCAGATTCTCATGCATACAAGTTAATGAGACATAAAACCTAGATTATTTCATTGTGATGGTAAGCCACTCCTTTTTTTATCAAATCTGTCTCTTTTGCAAAGGACTTGTTGTTGTGACTAGAGAAACACCATGGTGTTTTACATGGAATGTTTAAAGTTGTAATGTGATAAGCCTTTTGCTGAGGAAATAAATATTGGCCAAGTCTGGTGAAGCTTTTTATGGCTTTTAAATAGCATTTTTTTTAACCCAAAGCAAAAACTTAACAGAGGGAGAGAGAAAAAAATACTTCTAACACTTTCTGATTATATTTTCTTTGTGACATATTTACATAGTTTCATTGTGACTGAAATGCACAAAATATTACACTACTTTATTCAGAAAATATTTAATATCCAGAGTAACAAATAGGGATAGGCCAAACCACAACTTAAGAAACAGCCCAAAGTGACACTTGTTCCCAAAGTTCAGGAGGGATGAGTGTTTGGCTCAGATGATTGTTGAGGTGGGGCAAACTGGAAATGATCGAATATATATCTGTATTTGGAAGTAGAGTCCACAAGTATAAGGGTTGTTCAAAACATGCAGTTTAGCTCTAAGTATAATTATTTACAAATTATAAGGACATTTGGGTACTGTGTAAGTACTTGGTGAACTGAAGAGAAAATCTAAATTCATGTATGTTAGCTAATGGGCTAACAAGATGTCACAGTCAAACAGCTTATGGCAGTTGAGCTCATTATTAGTAGAATGTTGGAACACAGTCTCTATTGAACAAGTTGTTTTTTTTTAAATTCTAAACGACATAACTATAAGATGAGTGCACAACTGTGTTGAAAAACCATGCTCGAAGAGTAGTTATCAATGGTTGGCTGTCAAATGTGGAGGGCATTCATAGAGTCAGTCTTGTAGGGGTCAGTCTTGGGTCTGGTACTAATGACTTGAATAGTGAAGTGTGCTTATATAATTTGTAGATGACACCAAGCTGGGAGAGGTTGCAAGCACTGTGGAAGACCCGAATTAGAAGTCAAAACTAGGTTGACAAATTGGAGAAGTGATCTGCATTCAACAAGATGAAATTTAATAAAAACAAGTGCAAAATACTACATTTAGGAAAGAAAAATCAAATGTGCACCTATGATAAGGGGAATAATTGGCTAGGTGGTAATACTGCTGAAAAGCATCTGAGAGTTATGGTAGATCACAAATATGAGACAGCCACAAAGATAGCTAATATCATTCTGGGGAGTAGTAACAAGAGTGTTGTATGAGAGGAGGCTATGTCTACACTTGGCCAAATAAGTCGACTCAAAGTCGACTTAGCATGTCCACACTCAAAACTTAAGTCGACTTAAAGGGGACCTTGCCAAATCGACTTAGAGCGTCCACACTGGATGCCTAAGTTGACTTCTAGGGGCTAGGTGAACCTGGGACTGGCCCATGGTGGCAGGGGTGGGCATCCCTTGCCAAGTGCCAGGAGGCTCAGCATTTGTACCTGGGTACAATGGGAGCTGAGCAGGACAGGGACACTGGCAGAGCATAGGAGCGGGATGGGCAGGGCTGTGTCCTGCTCTGTGGGGGGACATGCCAGGCTCTGGTTGTGCCAGCCACCCTGGCAGGGAGGGCAGTGGGGGAGCCCTGGAGCCCTTTGCGACCACACTGGCTAAGTCGACTTTATAAAGGCTTTATATAAGTCTTTATATAAGACTTTAAACGAGGTTTTATAATGTCGACTCTAAATTTCCTTAAGTCGAGTTAAGGAAATTGTAGAGTAGATGCAGATTAAACTAAGTCGATTTAAGCAAGCTTAAGTCGACTTAATTTGTAAGTGTAGATGCACCCGAAAGTACTTGTCCCATTCTTCTCTGTAATGGTGATGCCTCAGCTGGCATACTCAGTCCAGTTCTGGATGCCACATTTTAGTAAAGGTGTAGACAAATTGAAAAGAGTCAAGAGGAGAGCACCAAAAAATAATAAAAGGTGTAGTCAAACTGATTTATGAGAAAAGGTTAAAGCAAAACAAAACAAAAAAACCCTGGGCATTCTTAATCTTGAGAAAATAAGACTGAGAGGTGGATCTGGTAACAGTCATGAGGTATATTAAGGTCTGTTATAAAGAGGACAGTGATCGATTTTTCTTATTTTTCCCTGTACACTGATGATAAAACAAAAAATAATGTATTGAATGTGTAGCAAGGGAAATTTAGTTTTAATATTTGGAAAAAATTTCTAACTATAAGGGTAGTTAAACTCTGGAATAAGTTCAAAGGGAGGTTGTGGAATCCACATCACTGGAGGTTTTCAAACATCAGGGATAGACTAGGTTTACTTGCACCTGTGCTGTGGCAGGGGCTGTACTTGGTGATTTCTTGAGGCCTCTTCCAGACCTATATTTCTATGATTTTGATAGTCACTGGACCAGATGTTCACTGGTCTGGCTGAGTTGCACTGGGTGCAAAACATAAAACGGGTAGAGGGAGGAGAATGGCTTAAAGGACATTCAGGGATTAAAGTATGCTGGAACGCACTGGAATGCCATTCTGGGGGCCACAAATTTGCCGGGCCAGCGTTCCGGGGCCCAGGAAACCAGAAAACTCCAGAACACTTGTTCCGCCCTGCCCTGCAGGCAGGCTGCTGCTCTCAGGTCAGTTGGGAGCAGCGGCTGCCAGCCGGGCTGGGGAGTTTTCAAATCTCCCTCCCTGAGCATGTTCAGACAGAGCATGTTGAGGGCGGGAGTGGCCTCCTGACCAGAGCAACTACGGAGGCCTCTGCAGCTCTCTGGCCAGGTAAGTTGGGGGGGGGGGGCAGGGGGGGGGGGGAGGAGAGTGCCGTGGAGCTGGGACCAGGGGAGCTGGGTCCGGGAAGGGTGGGCAGGCTGGGGAGCTGGTGGGGGCTGGGTGGGCCGGGAAACAGGGACCAAGAAGGTCGGGGGCTGGGGAGCTGGTGGGGACCTGGAGGTCAAGGAGCTGGGGCCAGGAAGCTGCCGGGGAACGGGGGCCCGGACAAAACTCAGGTTCGGGGTCTCTAAGGGGGACTAAGGGTATGGGATGGGTTCCAATGTGGGGGCCTCTGAGCTGGGGGGCCCAGCCCAGCCCAGCCCAGCCCAGCCCAGCCCACCCCACCTCCTGCCTGGTCCTGGCATGTAGCTGGGAGCTGAGCTATGGCTGCTCGCCTCCCCTTTGGACTTGGGGATGCATGCAGCTCTTTCTTTCTCTTCTTTCTTTCCTCCTTCATTTAAAAAAAAGTTGTTTTTTTAAAAAAAAAAAAACCTGTCTAAAAATTAAATTTCAATTAACATTAATTCAAATTCAATTAATTAAACTTGAAACCCAATTAATTTTAATAACAATTAATTTTAATTCAATTAGTTTTTAATTTAATTTTACTTAAACTGGTGGTCCTTCAAGTTTTTAAAATCTGTATTTTAGTCCTTCAAACAAAAAGGTTGGGAACTACTGATTTATAATGCAAAATTTTAAGTGTGTTCATTTGCTTATTCTTTGTTTTTCTAATGATACTGCTATCTTGAAAGAAAACACAAGGAGTCCTGTAGCACTTTTAAATACTAATAAATGTAGTTGTTAATTTGTTAGTCTTTTAGTGCCACAGGACTCCTTGTTTGCTAGACTAAGACGGCTTTCCCTTTGGATCTTGAATGGAAGTAATTCTAAAAGTAAATGTGTGTTTTGTTCAGGCCTCTAGAAAGATGTCATAAGGCTGTCCAGCAGCGCTGTCTCTAGTTCTAATAATAAGTCTTTATATGAAAAGGTTTCAGTGATGCAGCCCTCGGGCCAATATCCTAGACCTCATGTCATGTGGCCCTCGTGGAGCTTGAAGTATGAGACCCCTGTCCTAGATAATGTTATTAGGTTAGAGTGCGTTTTAACATCTTTATTTGGGTGGTGTTCACTCACCATCCAGACTTTATTACTTACAGCAGTTAAATGGTGTTTCTATGGGTTGTGTTTTACATACCGATATTGTTTGTGCTGACATAATAGACCACATATCTGTGTAGATGAAACATAGTTTGTGTTCTAGTGTCATGTCTCAGCAATACCAAATTTCTGTTTTAATTGGCGAGAGTACGAGATTAAGTAAACTTTCTTGTCTCGTAATTTACTTGCGCATAATTTTTGATGCAAGCATTGGTCCTGTTATATTTTTTTTCTTGATCTGATTGAACTAGGCAGCAATGATGCTGATGGCATAGTATTAGCTTTGCTGCAGTGTTTGACAGCACATGGGTTCATGGAGGAATTTCTCAAGGATAATTGGATTGGTTTAGGTGTAGATGGAGCCTCTGTCATTTTAGGCAGTAAGGCTGGTGTTGCTGCAAAACTAAAAACATGATTTCCACTTTTGGTAAGTTGGCATTGTTTTAGTCACTGGTTGGAATTGGCCGTGGCTGATGTTATCAAATGCTGCAGTGAAGTTAATCACTTTAAATCATTCATGGATTCAATGTATGCTGTACAGTCAGTCATGGAAATGCTTGAGAGAGTTGGCTGACTGTTCAAGTGGTCTGGAAGTCCAGCTTATTAGGATGGGATCTGTACTTGATGTATGTTGGGTTGCCTCTAGCTGCCACGCTGTACGAGCTGTTTGGTGGTCATATGCAGCCCTCCATAGCCACTTCTTGAAAAAAGTCAACTGATTTCTCATTAGAAGGGAAAGATAAAGCAAAATGTGCTGGCATGGCAAAAAACCTGGAGAATCCAGTTTTTGTTAAAAACTTGGGTCTCATGCTTGATGCTCTGGAGAAACTTGCAGACCTGTCCTTGGTGTTGCAAAAATCTGATAAGTCGACAAGTTCAGGTGTTTATAGCTCATAGAGCATGTGATTCAGAGCTCTACCAAGAGGTTTGTGAGGTGATTGCTGCAGGTTGCTTTAAAGGTGTATGTGTAAACATGTCTGTGAATGCTGGCAAGCAAATTGAAATATCTAAATGTCAGTTTTTCCAGGCCTTAGCAGACTGTATGAATGCTAAATTGTTGCCAAACTCGGAAAAAGTCTAAGCAGTGCTGTTGAAGCACTTGACCAATCACGTTTCACTATAGAGTTGTCACCAGAACTTGGTGAAAGTGACATACATTTCTTTTTTGTTCCAAGTTTGGCATTGCATTTAATGAAGTGAAATGTGCATATTGGGACTATAAAGATCAGTTCTTATTGTGTTATGCAGTGTTTGCTAGTTTGTGACAATTGCTATAGACATAAATGCCATATAAAATTATAAATATGTTTATGGAGTGATAACCGAGGCATATGGTACTGAGAAGTGATTGCAAATGCCTACCTAGGCTGGGGCCCGCACAATACGGGACAGGGTCCCAGAGATTAGGAGGCTTCTGGGACCCGTCAAATTATACTTTAACCACTGAGGACATCTCTAACCCAGAAATCCTGGGGTTGATCTGTGTTGGCCAGGATCCTGGGGGTGGGGGGAGAGGGAATTGGTTTAATGTCAAATTAAATTTTAAAATTTTAATTTTAAAATATTTAAATTTAATTTTAAATTATTTTTAAAGAAAAGTAGAATTTTAAATATAATGGTCACTACAAAATGGCAATTGCATCCCGAACTGGAATTCTCTTTAGCCGTGTGCCATCCCCCTGAATCACACTTTTAGGATGAAGTTTTTAAAATCAGGGATTTGTCCCATTATTGGTTAGAAATTAGATGACTGCTTCTTAGATTGTCTGAGCTGCCAGACTTGGTGATCAACATAGGCTGCTGTGGTTCATTCAGTTTCTAGGAGGAGGAACTGACAGATATGCTTCATCAGTGGAAGACAGCAATAAAAAAGGAAGTGGAATCTTCTGCAGGGGGAAGAAAGAAGTTCTTGTATGCAGATGACAACTCTCACTCTTCTCCAGGTTTCCCCATGAATAAGATGACTCTATGATGAGGTGCTACCTGCCAGCTCCTGCCAAGGTCCCCATGTCTCAACTGAACACTGACAAATACATAGCTTGAATCAGTCTGACTCACCTGTTTGAATAATGTTCAAATAGCTATTAGAATTCTAAGAATGTGTTTAGATTTCATGGAATGCTGGTAAACTGTTGCACATATTTACAACATCTGTATCTCACATTGTAAGGTAACATTCGAGCATTTGTATTGTAAGCCTTGGTGGCTGTGCAAACAACAGACTGGAGAGGGGATAACAAGTGAGAAGTCCTAATCGCCAACAAAGTGTTATGTACTGCCCAACAGAAAAAGGACATCAACAGCAGATAGACTCTAATGGGATGATAACTAAGACAAAAGATGTAAGTTACCTTTCCCCCCACTCCCCTTTCAGAGGAGTCATGGAAGTCGATTTCCTTAGTCATCTGAGCTTGCAGCTCAGGGTTGGGGATAAAAACCTCTAACAAGAAGGAACTGCGTATCTATGCTGCTTGGACTTTGGGACAAGATTTCTTAGGCATTAGCAAATGAACCCCAATGTTTAACCTGGATTAGCCCAAAAGGACATGTAGAGCTTGCTTATTACAGAAGCTTTGATTAGTTTTTTTAAACTTAAAATTGTGACTCATTTGTATGTGTTCATTTACCTGCTTAAACTTTGTAAATAACTAATTTCCTTTCCCTCTTTAATAAATCTGTAGACAGTTTATTATAGGATTGGCTACAAGCACTGTCCTTGGTGTAAGATCTCAGGTTCAATTGATCTGGGGTAAGTCATTGTGGAGGTTTTGTGGAACTGGAAATAACCTGAATGTTACTGTGATTTTGTGTAAGGGACATCTACCACAAAGATATGCACGCCTGGCTGGAAAAATAAATTGGTGCACCCAAGGGGACTATACTAGTGCTGGAACAGTTTATACTTAATAATTGGTAGGTGAAACTGGGCAGGATTACACTACCATTGAAGTAAATTTAACTTATGTCACTCAGGGAAGCAAAAAAAGACACGCATACCTCCAGTGGCGCAAGTTATAATGATCTAAGAGCTGTCATGCTGTGAGATTGCAGCTACTTTCTATCCAACATAGCTTCTGCTTCTCCGGGAGGTGGAGTAATTATGCCTACAGGACAGCGCTCTCTCATTGACATAGTGTCTTCACCAGATGTGCTACAGTGGTTCAGCTGCACTAGTGTAGTCCTGCCTTAATTATAAAACTCGCAACCAATTTTGGAGTCTGTGATTTGGTTCCTAGCAGCCTGCTGTGAAATTGGTAGTCATTCTCTTCAGTTACTGTAGGCAGCTTGACAGGTTCCACAAATAGACCCAGGGAATTAGGGAAAAGCAGACTTGTTTGAACAAAGGTGAGTGAGGGACAATAGAACTACAATAAGAAAGTTTGTTTGCTCTTTATAGGCAATTGAGCAAAGGGGAAATAAACTATCCCATAGCCACGTTATTTCATTTGGGAACTCAGTTAAAGGGAAGCAGCCCCAACATTCTGTGTCTTCTCAAGGCTGAGAATGGGATTTGTTTCTTCTATGTTTTCACTGGACCTGCCTGAAAGGGAATTTAGCCACCGGCATGAAATTTGGGGGGCAGTACACATGTTGTAGGAGTAAAGAGTTTGGAAGATGGGCCAGGACATCTGTCTCTCTACCCATGAAGTGAATGCTAACTGTCATTGTACCAGCCCTGTAAGTAGCTTTCTTAATAAAGAGCCGGTTTAGTTTTACAAGCATGGAATTCTTTCAGTTACCACACTATAGAATATCTCTCTCTCAAAATTCCTATTGTTGGAGCTATTCAACTTTGTATAAATCATTAAATACTCATTGGGCCAGAGAGACAGACAGACTGAATAACTCTAAAGCCTGGTGGTACATTTCCACAAAAAGCTTTTGTTTTGACAAATCTTCACTCTGTTTCTCACTGAAAAATTCTTTACTGTATCTACCCAGGAGTCCTGGCATACAAGCCTGGCTCCATCTATTAGATAAAATTCCTTCCACAATTACACTTTTATTAACAGTGCAGTACATGTAAATTGGTTTTATGCACTGTGTAAAAGACAAATAAGATCCATAGGGTGTTAGAAAAGATTATTTAGGGGAGCCATTCTCTGTCCTTTTGACAAATGTTTGAAAAGGTTAAGACATTAATATTATGCTCCACTGGAAAAATTGTGTTATCTTGGATTATAAACATTTCCTTACTCATACATTTAGAGGCTATATTCTATAGAACACTGCTCAGTGGAGAATTTGAAATAAAAATAAACAGTGTGACAGAAGAATTTACTATTAGATCCAACTTGAAAAATTGTTAGTTTTGGCTTAATACATATACTGTAAAATAAGAGATTTTCTACAAAGTTTATGCCAAATTGTTTGGTGTACACTTTCTCTCTCTCTCTCTTAGTACCTGACAATATTTTGCTTCTAGTTGATGTGTGCAGGACATTTTTTAGGGTAATCTGAATCATAGCTGAAAAAAGGTCTATCAGTTATCATATAGCTCATCTCCCTCCTAATGAAAAATTGTTCTATACAGAACATTTTCCAATGTTTTGTCCCGTGTAACTTTAAGTATCTGAAGGGAGGGTAGTTCTGCAACTCCTCTTACATGATTGTTTCACACCCTGATAGGTTTCAATGTCTGAAAACACTTCCTCCCATTCAGGTTGATTGTTCCCTAGCTGAATTTCATTCTCATTAATACCCATTTTACTACCCTAAGCAATTCTTCTACTTTGGTGTCCAGTTAAATTATTAACACATTTGATACATTTTTGTGATTTTTTTTTTGATCATTTGAATACTTTTTTCCATTATCCACTTAGATAAGTTTGCAAATAATTAAAAAATGTAGTTATTGAACTTTCATTAAATAATTTGCATAGATATTCAAAATGTTCAAATATCCTTCCTCTTCTACTTACTCATCTATTACTCTAGCTGTTACATATTCAGACAATTTAAGCTTGTCATTTCCTCTAAACGCCTGATACTTGTGCTTTATTTTTGCTTCTATCAGAAATCCATCCAATTTGTCTATATCTTCCTGATAATAAAGTTCCTAAAACTGAATGCAGTGTTCCAGGGTCAGTCTTAACATAATTATAGAGAAAATAACTAACTTCTCCCTACTCTGATGTGATGCCTCACTGTATGCTGCCCAAAACTCCTTGACCTTATGTAACTGCAAAACTATTCCAAAATACTATGCTAAAAGAACTCTCAGGTTGCAAAATAAAGTACTCAGTATTTAGGAAATACCAGAATTAAGGTTGTCTGTGCAATCAAATTTGCTCTGCAGCATCACATTTTTTGCTTATGCATTGATACAATCTCTAATTACATGATCTCATTTTTGTTTTCCCCTGTTATTTTTGCCACCTAATTACTTTTAATATTTATTTCTCTCTTTGGTGATGCTCCATCCTACATTCTGTTCTCCACAACTAACCAGAGAAGGAGGATAAAATATTAATGGTGTAATACTGTCTCTCATTAAAGCCTATGAGAGTTTTCCATAGACTTCAATGGGGCTGAAATTGCACTAAAGGTGAAAGAACAGTTAGGACCAATTTCTTAGCTGAAATAGTGTAATTTCTAAAATTCTAACAAAGTTAGTACAAAGCTTTAGATGTATGCGAGAGTAACATCTTTCTGTTAGTCAAATTCCAAAGGGGTAGCCGTGTTAGTCTATTGTAGAAAGACAACAGAGTCCTGTGGCACTTTTAAAGACTAACAGATTTATTTATCGCATGAGCTTTCGTGGGAGAAAATCCCATGAGGTAAATAAATCTGTTAGTCTTTAAAAGTACCACAGGACTCTGTTATCTTTCTCTTAGTACCTAATGTCATTTTTCTGTTTACTGGAATAAGTTGCTGCAATAATTTTAAAAACAGGACTTTAAAGCTACCCCTTAAATTCCAGATAAGGGATATCTGCATGACAATATATTTAATTCTCTGAACTTCATTAAATATGCCTTTGCAATAGGTAGATTGTGACAGACCAATCTGATCTCCTTTTTTGAGAAGATAACCGATGACTTGGAGAAAGGAAATGCAGTGGACCTAATTAACTCAGATTTTTGGTAAGGCATTTGATACATTTTCACATAGGGAATTATTAGTTAAATTGGAAAAGATGGAGATTAATATGAAAATAGAAAGATGGATAAGGAGCTGGTTAAAAGGGAGATAATAGGTCATACTGAAAGGTAAACTGTCAGACTCGAGGGAGGTTGCTAGTGTAGTTCCTCAGGGATTGGTCTGGGACCAATATTAATTAACCTTTTTATTACTGGCCTTAGCACAAAAAGTGGGAGTATGCTAAAAATTTTTGCAGATGATGCCAATTTGGGAGGTGTTGCCAATACAGAGAAGGACCAGAATATCATACAGGAAGATCTGGATGACCGTGCAAACTAGAGTAATAGGAGAAGAATGAAATTGAATAGTGGAAAGTGCAAAGTCAAGCATTTATGGACTAATAAGAATTTTTGCTGTAAGCTGGGGATGCATCAGTTGGATGTGATGGGGGGGAGAAGGACCTGGGCTTACTGATTGATCACAGGATGACTGACACCAATGTGATGTGGCCATGAAAAAAGCTAATGTGCTCCTAGGATGTATCAGATGAGGAATTTCCAGTAGAGAGAGGGAGGTGTTAGTACTATCATACAAGGCACTAGTGAGACCTCATCTGGAATATTGTGTGCAGTTCTTGTCTTCCATGTTTAAGAAAGATGAATTCAAATTGGAACAGGTGCAGAGAATGGCTACTACTATGATCTGTGGAATGAAAAGCCTATCTTATGAGAAGAGACTTAAAGAACTTGCATTGTTTAGCCTAACTTAAAGAAGGTTGAAGGGAAACATGATTGTTCTTCGTAAATACATCAGAGTGATAAATACCAGGGAGGGAGACAAATTATTTAAGTTCAGCACCAATGTGGACACAAGAACAATGAATATAAACTGGCCATCTGGAAGTTTTAGACTTGAAATTAGAAGCAGGTTTCTAACCATCAGAGGAGTGATATTCTGTAATAGCCTTCCAAATGGAGCTCAGTGGGCAGAAAACCCAGCTGGCTTCAAAACTGAGCTTGATAAGTTTGAGGGGATAGTATGAAGGGACAGCCCAGTTTGATAACTGACTGATCTTTGACTTCTGGTGGTAGATATACCAATGGCCTGAGATGGGATGTTAGATGGCGTGGGTTCTTAATTATTACAGATAATTCTTTCTTGGTGTCGGGCTGGTGAGTCTTGCCCACATATTCAGGGTTTAACTGATTGTCATATTTGGGACTGGAAAAGAATTTTCCTCCAAGCAGATTTGCAAAGGCTGTGGTTTTGTGTTTTTTCCATCTTCTGTAGTGTGGGGCACAGCTCACTTGCTGGTGGATCGATTGCCTATACTTTAAAGTCTTTAAACCATGATTTGAGGACTTCAATAATTCAGTCATAGATTAGAGGTGTATTACAGGACTAGGTGGGTGATGTTCTGTGGCCTGCATTGTGCAAGAGGTCAGATTAGATGATCATATTGTTCCCTTCTGACTAAGCCCATGAGTCTATAAATATTAAGTTTCCTCAGCTCATAGTCCATTCCCTGGCATAACTCTACATGCTATGGACTTCCTCCTACAAATGAGGGCATTCATATTGGAAAGAAATGGAATTAGGCTATGAAGCTTGGAGCTGTATATTCTGATCAAGCAGTTCCTTAGTAACTGCAGTTCTTTTTTCTTAAGAAAATTGTATGGCTTCTTTTCCACTGCACATTAGATTTGTGAAACATACCTATCTTCTAGTCACAAAGCCTAAATGATAGCCACAGGGCTCAATTATTTTCTGATCACCTAGCAAATATTTTAGAGCAATGTCAGACTGTCACTCTGGCAGGCATATCTGCTGTGGATTTAAACCAATGAAGATATATTTTCCCCCTTAGGAAAAGCAGCTATACACTCTGTAATGCTCCAAATTGAGAAAAATCAAAGAAGGGCCTATATGAAGCCATTACTTGGGGTGCCATTAATGCTAGCTGTTTATGTAAGTGTCCTTTGTTGGATGTGTTTACAAAAGTCTAAAGGTGCATCTACACTTACAAGTTAGGTCAACTTAAGGAGGCTTAAGTCGACCTAAACTACTCCCCCTCCACACTGAGCTTTTATTAAGTTGATTTAAATGGCTTAAGTCGACATAAGGAAAGTTTAAGTTGACTTAACAACTCCTTTTAGGTCAACTTAAGCGTTAAGTCGACCTAAGCCAGTGTAGATGGGGAGTAGCCCTAAGTGCCCTAGGTTGTCCTAGGGCTAGGGGGAACCCTTCTCCCTGGTAGACGGGAGCCGCGGCTCCACTGGGGACAAGGGGCTCCCCCCAGGGACAAGGAAGCCACTCGCAGCTTGTCCCGAGGACAGCCAGCTGCTCATGGCTCGCTCTCCTCGGGACAGGGAAGCCGCGCATGGTTGGCTGTCCCCAAGACAGGGAAGTCAGCCATGCGCGGCTGGGTCTCCCAGGGGGAAGCCGTGGGCGGCTTCCTTCTTGGCAGCGAGCCATGGTTCCCCTTATCCCCAGGAGCCGCGGCTCCCCTGGAGCCTTGTCTCTCCATTGACCTAGCCAGTCAACTTAGAGTCTAGTGTTGACTTAAGGTCGATTTAACTTTCTAAGTGTAAACATAGCCTAAGATGTTTGGTATTTCATCCTTATATTCTAAATTAGACTTATCTAACCTTGAAGACTTTCAATAGTGATTGGAGAACTAGTAAAACTTAATTCTCATAAAGGTCACAAAAATGAAAATGAGGACATATGGGAATGGACTTTTATCCAGATTTTTGGTAGCATTGTTAACAGCTATTTAAAACCATTTAGAAATGAATGTTTGAGAGAGAAAATGTTTTTAAATAAAGTTTTGGTACCCCTGTCTCTTTGAACAAGTATAAGAACTCACTAAATACATGCTCTGAGGTCCTTCACCAAAACTAAGTGTTTACTTCCATAATAGATCAGAAAAACCTTTCAGGACTTCATATAACATAGCCAAAAAGAACATAAGCCCATTTTTAAAAAAAAAACCCTTTTCAGGTCACCTTTGATCTAGAGAAGCTGCTGCATAATGTCAAATATGGCAAGTGCATCTTAGTTTAAAAAAAATAATTCTTTTCAGTATTTTCTTTGCCACTTGATAAATGTTTCTGTGATGTTAAAATGCACTGTGGGAAACAACAAATATCACTTGTATACACAGCAGGATCTATATGCATTTTAAAAATGTTGAATAAATATTAAAATGTTGACTAAAGAAATACAAGTTCAATCTGAACTGAAATGAATACTCAGGTTTTATGAAAAATCACTTATTTTAGTGTCGGTTATAGTCATAATATTTATTCACTTTCTAAATATCACGACCTTTATTCTTAATTTTAATATTATTATTAATTATCCGTAATATAATTGTTACAAACTAGAAAAACAATTGAACGACATGACTGAACTTTATGCCTCCCTAAACCATAGCTATTGCCAAATCACTGTTTTTTTTTATGCCGTATTCTCATTTACATAGTCTATTTTAATTTTAAATTACATAACTCTTGTTATGTAACTCTTAAATTACATCACTACCCAACATAGATGTCATTATTAGGCATTTTTTTCCTAGTATTCATCATACTGTGGCAGAGTACTTTCCAACTCATGCCACCTAATGTCCAATCCCCTGGCATAGTAGGGCCTATGGTAAGTCAGACTCCCTGACTAGCCCACTTCTCCCTGCCAGGGCCGTGGCTTCACTGCCCTGGACTCAGCCCTTGTAGAAGGGAAGTATTCTGCTGCCCCTGCTGCAGTGGATGAGGCAAGCCTCCCAGGCCTTGCCTAGTCTCCTTCCCTTCCTCTAACCTTCTTCTGTTGTGTTTGTGTTTGTGTTTGTGTTTGTGTTTGTGTTTGTGTTTGTG
>ML685831.1:8090177-8157486 GCA_007922175.1 Pelusios castaneus
GTTTCCCTTCTCTTTCCTTGGGCTCTACCCTCCTCCCCTGCCCGCAGTCTAGCGGGGAGGAGTAGACCCACCCCTACCCCCCGCGGTATCCCTTCCTCCACCCTTACCCTAGGTCTCCCACCCTGTCTGTCCCCCATCATGGGGGACATGGAGACCCCCTCAGCCCCCCCACTCCTGCTCCTCTCCCTGAACCCGCTTTCCCGTCCACCTCTGCGGCCCCCCCCTTGACCACCGCCGCTGCTTCGACCATCTCTGGCGCCCCTACCAAGGCGCCTGCAGCGGCGGGCACGGGAGGGGCCTCCACTGCTGCTGCAGCCTCCTCGGCCGGCCGTAAAAGCCGGGCGAAGAAGGCAACTAAGGGCTCTGCCGCAGCCCCACCATCGGCTGCGGCCCCTCTTCCCCCCGTCACTCCTTCCACCAGTTCTGGGGGTCCCTCGGCCCCCAGATCGTACGCCCAGGCGGCTGCCACCCCTCCACCCACCGCCGCCGTACCATCTGCCCGCCCCGCCTCCTCGAATAACATCTCAGGGAGTCAGGGCCCCTTCGCCACCTTGACCAGGAGGCACGGCGTCCGTTGCCTCCTGGCGGCCGCCTCGCCCCACGTAGAAACCTACGTGCGGGCGATGGCGAGGGTGGTGGGGCCCTCGGCTATTGTGGCGGCCTCCAAAATGTACGGCAAGATAGTTTTCTTCTTGTCGTCGGAGGCCGCCGCACAGGAGGCGGTGGCAAAGGGCCTGGCGGTGGGGGGCGTCTACGTCCCCGTGCAGCCCCTGGAGGACCTGGGCGTACGGGTGGTCCTCACCTCCGTCCCACCCTTCCTCCCCAACTCTGCCCTGCTTCCCCTCCTCTCCACCCTGGGGAAGCCCATCTCCACCATCAGCCCTCTCCCATTGGGCTGCAAGGACCCCGCCCTCCGTCACGTTTTGTCCTTCCGCCGGCAGGTGCAGATTCAGCTGCCGCCGGCGGGGGCGCGTGACGGAGGGGCGCTTGAAGGGTCCTTCTTGGTGCCCCATCAAGGGGCCCAATACCGAATCCACTTCTCCTCGGGGGAGGCTCGGTGCTTCCTCTGCCGGGCCACGGGGCACGTCCGGAGGGACTGTCCCCTGGCCCAGCATGGAGCGGGAGCAACCGGGCCCCCCGAGGTGTCATCGGGCACCGGCCCTGCCATCGCCGGTGCCCCCAGCTTCCTGGCCACCGGAGCTGCCCCTCCTCCTCCACCACCGCCACCATCTGGGCCAGGCCCCGTCGCCACCCCACTAAGTACGTCTGGGACGGGGCCAACAGAGGAGAGGGCGCCGGCCAGGGAGGCCCCGGACGTGGGAGAGGGTGCACCCCAGGGGGAGGGTTCCCATCCTCCTGTCGTCCGTCTCTTGTCCCTTCCCTCCCAGGAGCCCTCGCCTTCGACGCCCGGCTCTATCCCCACTGGCCGGCTCTCCCATGTCATCTTGGAGGGCCGGACCCTCGTCAAGGGGAAGCGTAAGAAGGCCCAGGCCCTCCCCACCATGTCAGATGGGGAGGAGGCCCCCCGGAAATCAGTACGGGGGGCTGAGGACGCTACCATCAGTGCTGGGCCTTCCGTCACGCTCCCGGACGAGGCCCAGCGGGAGGCTGTGGCCGAGGGAACCGCTGCAGCAGTACAGGGGGACAATATTGCCCCCCCATCGGAGGCCCTTATAGACCCCTTCCCCGGAGAGGCCGCAGATGGAGCTGCCCTTGCCCCCCCTGATCCCTCCTCGCCACCAGTGCCCACCACCACTGGTGCGGCAGCATCTGTTGAGGCGGGGGGGACTTTAGCTCCATCTTTGCAGAGATCGAGGCCCTGGGTCTGACCCTGGTAGCTGCAGGGGAGGACGACCCTCCTCTACCAGCGGGCCTCGATCTGGGCAGCGAATCATCTTCAATGCCCCCTCTCTCGTCCCCGGTCCGGTCCCGGTCCCAGTCCCAGCCCCAGTCCCAACCCCTGTCCGCTGCCTTACCCCTCGCCCTGGGAACGCCCCCGGACTATTCCACCTGCCCGGCTGTGCTCGAGGCCCTCTCTACAGCCGCCGGGCCTCTGGAGGCGACGGCCGGCCCCGAGTAGCTGGGTCCCGGGGGGCCGACCCAGGTGGGACAGTCTCCCCTCCGTCCCCTTGTCTTTCCCCCCCTGTCCGACGCTGAGGCCATGGACACCTCCAAGCCCAGCGTCGGCGGGGACCCGTCCCCAGACCCCTCCCCACCAATCCCCGTGCCCGGTCGAGGGGAGCCACACCCCAGTGGTTTGGCCACTGGGGACCCTGTCCCTCCTATCACTGTTTCCCCTCCCCTTCCTGCTCCAACTCCCGTCCCCCCCCTCCCGGCCCCCGTGCTCACCCCCATCCCCTCCCTGGTTCCCACCCTTATTGCTGCCGCCCCCGGGACCGCATCCTACCACCTGAGCGGTCCCCAAGGTGTGGTATTCGTAGCCCCCTCCATTAAAGGGGCTGCTGTTCTCCCTCCACCGCTCCCTCCTCCTGTGCCGGGGGTCCAGCCGGGTGATGCGGCGCCCACGATATCGGCACCGCGACGGGGCTCTGCGCCCTGTCTGTCACTTCCGGCTGGTAGCGGGACCACTGCGGGGACCCAACTGGGGGACGGCCCGGTGCCTTCCGCCCCGGACCCCCTGGCGCTGCGAGATGAGCTGCGCTCGTTCCTGGCCGACACTCGTGGGGCCAGGAACAGGGTGCAGCTCGCCCTGCAGCGCTGGGGGGATTTCCATCTCGTCCTCCAGGCCGTGAGGGCCATTCTGAAGGAGGGGAGAGGGACCGGGAGGCAGGACGCCGCGGCCTACCAGAGGGCCCGCGGCTTCCGTGACTCCCTCATGGCTTTTGGGGTGGGTCACGGATTGCTGCGGGGCCCGACGGGGGCCCCGGGTGGTCCTTCCCCTGAGGATCCTTCCCCCCAGCCCTCCTCATGGCCTCAGTCAACCTTGCCTCATTAAATGCCAGGGGCTGTAGGATGGGTCTCCGCAGGAGCCATGTACTCTCCTTCCTTCGGGAAGGAGGGTACTCTGTAATGTTCCTGCAGGAGACCCATACGGATCCAGCCGCCGAGGCCAGTTGGCGGCTGGAGTGGGAGGGCAGGGTGTTTTTTAGTCATCTCTCCGCCCGACAAGGCAGAGTAGCCACCCTGTTCTCCCCCGACCTACAGCCCGAGGTGCTGGGGGTTGCCGAGGTCGTGCCGGGCCGCCTGCTGCATGTCCAGGGCCATATGCAGGGGCTGACGTTGAACTTTGTCAACGTCTATGCCCCTGCGTTGGCCCCGGAGCGGGTGCGTTTCTATCAGCAGGCGGCCACCTTCCTCTGCACCCTGGATCCTCAGGAGTGCCTGGTCCTGGGCGGGGACTTTAACCTCACCCTCGAGGAACGGGACCGCACGGGGACCGAGCAGTGCCCGGCCGCCGCGGACGTCCTCAGGGAGATCGTGGACCATCACTCCCTGGTGGACGTCTGGCGCGACCACCACCCGGACGACGAGGTGACCTTCACCTTTGTCCGGGTGGGGGAAGATCGGTCGCGCCACTCCCGGTTGGACCGCATTTACATCTCTAGGTTCCATCTTGCACGAGCCCACTCCTCCGGCGTACGGCCGGCCCCTTTCACGGACCACCATCTGGTGACCGTGAAGGCCTCTCTGTCGGCAGAGAGGCCGGGGCCGGCCTACTGGCACTTAAACAGCAGCCTGCTGGAGGATGTGGGCTTCGTGGCGTCCTTCCGGGAGTTCTGGCTGGCCTGGCGGGGACAGAGGCCTGCCTTTCCCTCGGCGCGGTTGTGGTGGGATGTGGGGAAGGTGCGCGCCCGGCTCTTCTGCCGCGACTACACTCGGGGGGCCAGCCGGCGGAGGGATGCGGCGATAGAGCAGCTGGAACGGGAGGTCTTAGAGCTGGAGAGGTGTCTGGCTACCAGCCCTGAGGATCTGTCCCTCTGCGGAGCGTGCCGGGAGAAGCGGGAGGAGCTCCGCGCCCTCGAGGACCTATGGGCCCGGGGAGCCTTTGTTCAATCCCGCCTCCATCTCCTTCGGGAGATGGATCGCGGTTCCCGCTTCTTCTATGCCCTGGAGAAATGGAGGGGGACTAAAAAGCATGCCACCTGCCTCCTCGCTGAGGATGGCACCCCCCTCACGGATCCGGTGGAGATGCGTGGAAGGGCCAGGGCCTTCTACGCCAGTCTTTTCTCCCCGCATTCGACCGAAATAGCCGCCTGTAGGGTGCTCTGGAATGAACTTCCCACAGTCAGCGAGGGCAACCGGGAGCGGCTAGAGCTACCTCTCACTCTGGCCAAGTTCTCGGAAGCCCTCCATCTTATGCCCACCAACAAATCTCCAGGCATGGACGGGCTGACTGTGGAGTTCTACCGCGTGTTCTGGGACGTCCTCGGCCTGGACCTCACCATCGTCTGGGCCGAGTCCAAGGAAAGCGGAGTGCTCCCCCTTTCTTGCCGGCGGGCAGTCCTGGCCCTGCTGCCCAAGAAGGGGGACCTCCGCGACCTTCGGAACTGGCGTCCCGTCTCGCTCCTCTGCACGGACTACAAAATCGCAGCCAAAGCCATCTCGCTGCGGCTGGGGTCCGTGCTGCAGGACGTGGTCCATCCCGACCAGACCTACACCGTCCCGGGCCGTTCCATCTTTAACAACCTGTACTTGGTCCGGGATCTCTTGGAGCTAGGGTGTAGGGATGGTTTGTCGTTCGCCCTCCTGGCCCTGGACCAGGAGAAGGCATTCGACAAAGTGGACCACGGGTATCTCCTGGGCACCCTGCAGGCGTTCGGCTTCGGACCCCATTTTGTGGGGTTTCTCCAGGTGCTGTATGCCTCCGCAGAGTGCTTGGTCAAGCTTAACTGGACCATGACCGAACCTGTCAGCTTCGGGCAAGGAGTCCGTTAAGGCTGTCCGCTGTCAGGCCAGCTGTACGCTCTGGCCGTGGAGCCCTTCCTCTGTCTCCTCCGTCGGAGGTTGACGGGGTTGGTGCTCCGCGAGCCAGGGCTGAAGCTGGTCCTGTCCGCGTACGCCGATCACGTGCTCCTCGTGGTCCAGGACCCGGGAGACCTGGAGCGGTTGGAGGCTTGCCTGGCCATCTACTCGGCAGCCTCCTCCGCCCGGGTCAACTGGGTCAAGAGCTCTGGCCTGGCGGTAGGGGCCGGGTGGCCGGTGGGCTCCCTCCCACCCGCGCTTCAAGCCATTCGGTGGAGCGCGGGTCCGCTGCTCTATCTCGGCGTTTACCTTTCTGCCACGCATCCCTCCCCGGATGACAACTGGCGAGGTTTGGAGGACAGGGTGTCTGAGCGGCTGCGGAGATGGACAGGACTGCTGCAGTGCCTCTCCCTTCGTGGGAGGGCACTGGTCGTCAACCAGCTCGTCCTGTCCATGCTCTGGCACCGGCTCAACACCCTGGTCCCGCCCCCGAGTTTCCTGGCCCACCTCCAGAAGACAATTCTGGAGTTCTTTTGGCCAGGACTGCACTGGGTCTCTGCAGGGATCCTGAGTCTTCCCCTGGAGGAGGGAGGGCAGGGCCTGTGCTGTGTTTACAGCCAGGTGCATGCCTTCCGCCTCCAGGCCCTGCAGAGACTCCTTTATAGTGCAAGTAGTCCGGCGTGGAGCCAACTGGCGTGCACCTTCCTCCGCCGCTACCGAGGGCTCCGATATGACCGGCAGCTCTTTTTTATCAATCCGAGAGGTTTTCCGCGAGACCTCTCCGAACTGCCGGCCTTCTACCAGGACCACCTCCGGACCTGGAGGCTCGTTTCGGCCTCCAGGTCCCTTGTGCCCACCGAGGGGGAGGACCTCCTCGCGGAGCCCCTGCTACACAACCTCCATCTTAGTGTGCAGGTGGCGGAGGCCCCCTCCGTGAGGTGGAGGCTGGTCCTGGCAGGCGTCACCAAGGTCGGAGACCTCCTGGACTATGCCCGGGGGGACTGGGTGGATCCCCTTGTGCTCGCTGAGCACATGGGGCTCTCCACCCTTCGAACCCCCCGGCGCCTACTCCAGGAGGTGAAGGCAGTCCTGCCCCCTGCTGCTCGGGATTACATCGAGCGGGTCCTGCGAGAGGGTGCTCCCCGCCCTCCCCTCAGTCCTGGCCCTCCGGAGCTTTTAATCGGGCCCCGGCACCGTGAGCCCCCCCGGCCGCCCCTGCCCCATGCCCCGAGCCGGCTGCTAGATCTGCAGCCGGTCTCCTTTCGAACCGCGCCATGCAAACATCTATACACGCTCGTGTTCCATACCATTCACTTCCTCGCCCTCGTGTCCCACCCCGATACAAAATGGCGGGACCTGATTCCACCTGTAGAGGGTGAGGACCCCCATTGGGCCAGTATATATGCCACCCTGACTCCAAGGCCCGCCGGGGATATAAGTTGGCGGCTCCTTCATGGAGCCGTGAGCACGGGCGTGTTCCTGGCGCGGTTCACTCCCCGTCCCGACACCTGCCCCTTTTGTGGTGTGAGGGAGATCCTGGCGCATGCTTACCTCGAATGCGCCAGGCTGCAGCCCCTTTTCCGGCTCCTCCAGAACCACTTATTGAGGTTCTGGCTGCACTTTTCCCCGCACCTTTTTTTGTATGCACTCCCCATCCGTGTCCCCACAAAGTCACGGGACCTCCTCGCCAACCTCCTCTTGGTCTATGCCAAAGTGGCCATCTACAAAACCAGAGAGAGGAGGTTGGCTGAAGGAGGTTCCTGCGACTGTGGGGCCTATTTTCGGTCCCTTGTCCTTTCACGCATCCGAGCACAGTTCCTTTGGGCAGCGTCCACTGGCTCCCTTGACACCTTCCGGGAGCAGTGGGCGCTGTCCGAGGTTCTCTCTTCGTTGTCCCCTTCTGAATCCCTAATTCTGAACCTGTGACCTCGCACCCCTTCCTGTTCTTTCATTTGTTGTCCCCTGTTTTCAGTTGGTGCTGGGCCTAGTGCCTCTTCCCCTTAGGCTGGGGGAGGGGTTTTAGCAGTGGGCGGGCGTGCGCCCGCCCACTTCCCGGCTTCCAAATAGGATTACCCTTCTAAAGCCATCTGGCCTGGCTTTGCCACAATACGCTTACCTTTGATCAATTTTCTTCTAGTATCCCTTGGGATTATTCTTTCCCTCCTTGCTGATTATAGACTTGGATAATATGGATAACAGATATCCACTGTTAGCCATTTAGCCAAGCTCCATATAATGTATTAAATGGTTCAGTGGCACCTACTCTACAACAATGTTTTTCAAACTTGGGGTTGGGACCCAATACTGGGCCGCAGACCCTCCGGCACTGGGTCACGGCACCCCCTCCTGTCGCTGCCAAAAGACTGGAATGCTTGCTCAAGCATGTAATTGTTGGGTCACAGGTATGAATGGTTTTGTTTTTTTTTCAACTGAGTCCTCAGGAAAAACGTTTGAAAATTACTGTTCTACAATATACTCTCACTTGTCATGTTGGGCCCAATTCTCAGTTATCCTAGTTCTGTATTTGGGCCAGGGATGAAGAAGTGGAGGTAAATAGAGACTTTAAACACTTGTGCTTCCTGTGTTATGGGCCAACAGGGGCCAGACTATCTGAAAGAACAGTGTCTGTTGTAACATAAACTATTGTAGAAAGACAACAGAGTCCTGTGGCACTTTTAAAGACTAACAGATTTATTAATCACATGAGCTTTCGTGGGAGAAAATCCCACTTCGTCAGACGCTTTGAAGATAGGAAAGTTACAGAGTGGTAGGAAATTAAATGCAGGGGAGTGTATGACATAGCATCAGGTCAGACAGCCTGCTAGGGCTCCTGCTCTAGCGAGATTGTCATATAATCTGGCGACATACTGCAGAAGATCTTGGCTTGTGGATGGGGTCTCCTCCCAGGCCTCTCTCATGAGGTCTAGAAGTCCCTGGGGCTGGCACCCACAGAGTAGTTCAAAGGGCAAGAACTGCATGGAGGCTTGAGGCAGCTCCTGGATCGCCAGCAGCAGGGGGGGGGATGAGTTGATCCTAACAATGGAGCTCCTTTGGTGGGAATTTATGCAACATTCCTTTGAGGGTTTGGTTAAACCTCTCGACGAGACCATCGGTCTGGGGATGGTATACGGAGGTGCGTAGTTGTCAGATCCCTAATAAGTCACACACTTCCCACATGATTCTGGATGTAAAGTTGGCGCCCTGGTCTGTCAAGATCTCTCTTGGCTGGCTGACTCTGGTGAAGACCTTCATTAACTCCGCGGCTATGGTCTTAGCTGTGGTGGACCTTAAGGGGATGGCGTCAGGAAAATGCATGGCGTTCTCTTATGAGGACTAAGATGTATTGGTGCCCAGCCAAACTCTTGGTAAGGGGTCCCACTAGGTCTATCGCCACCCTTTCGAAGGGGGTATCCACCACGGGCATAGGAACAAGTGGAGCTCGGGGTAGCCAGCTGGCACTCTGGGCAGGATGAACAGTACCTCTTCACATTCTGATGTATCCCCGACCAATAAAACTGGGTTCTGATTCTGGCCAGAGTTTTCTCCTGTCCTAGGTGCCCTGCACCCGGGACATCGTTAGCCAGTTTAAGCACTGCCTGATGGTGGCACTTTGGGACCAGGAGCTGCATCTGAACTTCCTGCGGTCGTGAGTCCTGGGTAACCCGGTACAGGCAGTCTTGCACCAACTCAAAGCGGGGACACTGGGTCTCCCCCTGCAGGTCCTGTGGTGCTCCATTGATCAAAACCACTTGTTCAAAAGCCCGGCTCAGGGTAGGATCCTCCCTTTTGGTCTCAACTAAAATCAGTCCCATCAGTCAGGAGGGGAGGTTTGTCGGCCTCAGGTTGAGCCTGAGGGTTTTGTAGGCTCTCGGTGGGTGGCTCAACTGGTTCCCCTTCCACGGCTAACTGCTCCCAGGTTCCCTTTTGTGTGGCCCTGTGCAGGACTTGATTGAAAGCCGGCCAGTCCTGCCCCAGAATTACTGGGTAGGGAAGATTTGCTGCCAGCTCCACGTGGATTTCCTTGGTGATGCCCTCCACGGTTACGGTCACTTGGAGGCTTGGGTAGGTCTGCACATCGCCATGGATACAGCGCAGGTGGATGGGGTCACCTGCCAAGCAGGCTCTCAGAATGCGGCGTTGACGTACCAGTGTTTGTCTGCACCCTGAGTCCAGGAGGGCCTGAAGTTGTTCTCCCCCGAGGTGGACTGGGATTGTCACTCGGTGGTGGGGGTTGGTTACCCCCAGGTTTCACCCGAGCACACCTGGCTGTATGCACAGTCCATACTTGGGCACTGGTGATGGAGGTGTCCCATCTGGCCGCAGGAAAAACAGGGCCCGACGCTTGTTGGCTCTGCTGCAGCTACCATGCTTCACCCACTGCCAGTCCCCCCAGGTTTTGTCTAGCGTCTGCCCCCGCCCCTGACTCATCAGCCCTGCAGGGGGCCTTGATATGGGCCAGGAGGCCCTGGGCCCTGGTCACCCTCCCCCCATACCTGTTGAGGAAGCTTCGGCTGGCGTGTGTGGGTTTCAGACTACACTCTGAGCCTGAGCCACCGGCGTGGGACCTGGGGCTACGGGGGCTTCCACAGCCAGGAAATCCTCCATGAACCCCACTGCAGCCTGCAACGTAGGTGGGCGGTGTCACAGGACTCAGGCTCAACCTCGTGGCGGGAGGATATGGATGTACTGCTCTATAATGACCTTTTCTGCTACCTCAGCTGCCATATGTCATCTGGGTTGGAGCCACCTCCAGCCTAAATACTTCAATTCCTGGGCCATGGCACAAGGCTGGGCCCCTGGTGGGTAGGTTTTCCTCTGAAACTGGCATCGGAAAGTAACCGGGGTCACATCGAGGGCATCTAAGGTGGTCACCTTCACCCTGTCACAGTTCTGGGCATCCTTGTCTGAGAGGGTGTGATACGCCCCCTGGACCAGTCCAGTTAGATATGGGGCTAACAGGGTGGCCCACTGCTACCGAGTCTAGCCCACCGGAGAGGCGACCCGCTTGAACGTTACGAGAAAGGCCTCAGGATCGTCCTCTGGGCCCATCTTCGAAAGGCGGAGCTGGGGGTTGCCAGGCGTCAGGGAACATCCACTGGGGCCACCAGTGTGATGATTCAGCAGGGCTGCCAACTGCTCAAAGCCTTGGCATTGCTGTTCTTGCTGCTGCGTCCCCAGCTGCTGAATTAATTGCTGCTGCTGTGCCCCTAACTGCTGCTGTTGCTTTAAGAGTGCCGTCTGCTGCCTGTTGCTGCTGTTGAACCTGCAACCACCACTTCATCAGCCTCTCCAGTTCCATGCTGGCATCTATTCATGTCCCAGTCTCCCTTTGCTCAGGGAGGGGGCTCCTCAGAGAAGGCACCACTGTAAGGCAGTCGTCCCACCAGCCTGCTAAATGGTGGGCGACTGCTGCTTTCTCTGTCTAGGCTGCAGCCCAAACCAAAGCTGTCTCTGACCCCTCAGGCGGGGCAGACAAGCACAGCCGTCTCTGGCTGCTCCGGTAGGGCAGGCACACAAAAGCTGTCTCTGGCCCCTCGGGCGGGGCAGACATAAACAACTGTCTCTGTATCAGCACTGGTGGGTTGAGGTTCAGGAGGGAGGGGGAGGGGATGCAGGCTCACCTGACTCCACTGCATCCCAGCCCAGGGCCCTATTGACAGCAGAGGGTTCCCACCACCTGGGCCAGAGGTAGCCGGGAGGCTGTGCTGTGGCGCCTGGCACTGTGGGGAGAAACGGGCGGCTGGAACCAGAAGCCACCCGCCCTCTGCTCTGCTGCCCATGTGGGTAGGGAAGGGGTGTCGGAGCCAGCGGGCAGTGGGGAAGGGTCCCTGTGGGAGACCTTAACACTGATTGTGTTTTGAAAGAGGTAGGGCGGTAGGCTGCCTCCACACCAGGGAGGGAGAGGGGCTGCAGCTGGGCAGGGAGAGAGGGGGGGATTCAGCTATGCTGTGTGTGTGGGGGGGTGCACAACAGTAGGGCTGGGGGAGAAAGGGGCGGAACGGCACATCTATCTGCAGCTCTCAGAATACTTGTTTATGGGGGAGTGGGGAGGAAATGTCTCTTCTCTTTCGGGTTGCCAACCCCTGGCCTAGCCCCAACTGAGTGCCGGGGCCTCCCTCTTATACTTCCTGTCCCGCCCTCTTGCTTCTAGCCTGAGGGACAGGCTGCCTCTGGCTCCTCCCACCTAGGGGTGGCTTGGTCCTGGCTGTCTACACCCGAGGGAGGCCACATCCCTTCACTACAATTAGCTCTAGCCCAACGTAAGCATTGATTCTCCTGTGTTATTTTAGTTTCACCATTAGTGTCCCTTAAATGGAAGCAGGTTGGTATAACTCAATGAAAGATCAAGCCCATAATCTTTTCATTCAGATTTGTATGCAATCTGCAGCTGTGTCCTCAGCATGGTGCTTTTAAGTGAGTGACTGTTTTTTGGCCTCTATTTCCCCCTGCCCTCATTTCTCCTTTTCTACTTTGGTTCAGGCCAGTCATAGTCTGGTTTAAATGATGAGAAAGATAAAAGATATCATAGTGTATAATACTACATGTATACATTCTGCTCATTGAAAATGCTGGGGGGATAGAGTAGTAGAACACACCAGAATGGAGGTCAGCAGTAGAAAGCAAGGCAAAAAGTATGGATTTAAAGGAAAGTGCTTCAAGCACTTCAATCTCCCTGGACACTCGGTGACAAGCTTCAAAGTTACCATTCTTCAGCAAAAAAACCTTCAAAACAGATGAGCACGTAACTGCAGAGTTGGAATTAATATGCAAACTTGACACTATCAAACTGTGTCTGTATAGGGACTGGGCGAGGCTAGCTCACTACAAAAAGTAATTTTGCCTCTTTAAACATTCTTACCTTCTCATCAATTGTTGCTCATGGGCCATATCCACCCTGTTTGAATTGACCCCATTAACCCTCCAAATAATAATGTAAGTCACCCTTCTTTGCATGTGTATGTATACCTAATATTCTGCAATTTTCTCTTCATGCTTATGCCTTAATAAAATTGTTAGTCTTTAAAAGTGCCACAAGACTTCTTGTTTGTTAAATACAATATATCCACTGGATCATCCTTGTGCACATGTTTCATCCCCTCTTAGAATTCTAGTAAATTATAAATAGAGGGTGTGTGTGTGCATATGTGTGTAGCTGGAGGGAACATGCCTCAACAGAGAAGAGAATCAGGGAACATATTTTAATTATGGGCTTGATCCTACTCAGTGGTTAAAATATAATTTGATGGGCCCTGGAACCCTCCTAATCTCTGGGCCCCCTTCCCATATTGTCTGGGCCCCCTTCATGCATGTGTGGGCCCCAGCCCAGGTAGGCATTTGTAACCACTTCTCAGGACCACATGCATCGGTTATCACTCCATAAAAATATTTATAATTGTATGGGGTGTTTATGTCTATAGCAACTATTGTCACAAACTAGCAAACAATGCATAACGCAATAAGTATTGTGATTAACAATGGTGGGGCGTAGGATCTACTAGCAGCCAGGACAGGGTGGAACATGTATTTTGCTGGATTTTTCTATTTTTAGAGGCCCCGGAACTCTGGTGCCCCAAATTTGGTGGCCCCAGAACTGCATTCTGGTGCGTTGCCCTTACTTTAACCCCTGATTCTAAACCCAGAGACATTGATGGCATCTCCTTCATTAATTGTAAAGGTTCAGGTTCAAGTCCTATGTGTGTATTGTATTTACACCCCGAATCCAAATACCACAGGGAAAAATAAAGAAAGAACCCTTAAATCCACTAAAGAATATATAGTAGTCAATATACAGAGGGTAAATTTAAATTGTAACACTATTCACAATATTCCTTTTCTGGTCACAGTATACAATCGTTGCTTCCAGTTATGTCAGATTTTATATTGTTTCTGAATGTGCTAATTTCACAATAATATTTTTCATGTTTAGGGGTTTCAAGTCAATGGACTACATAAATGATTTATAATGTATTGGTTATGTAATTGTTTAAAGTTAATCATGTTTAAAATGCTTTTCATAATAGGGGCATGGGGGAAGGGTGCATCTTAAACACTATTAAAAAATACACCATGAATCATAGACTGTACAGTCAGAAGCGACCATCATCATCTAGCCCAAATACATTACAGGCCACAAATCCTAATGAAATCTTGATATAACTCTTGTTATCAGTGAAATTATACAAGAGAAGAATTTTGTCCACTATCGTGTAATCTTCTTCAGAAGTGTTAAATAAAAGAACCATGCCCTGCTACTTAAAGGAAAAGTGTAGGATTAGGGAAATGAGGGTTGGTTCTGTTCTTTGCTTGGTGACTGAATCACTTTGAGACCTTCATCTAATCACATTCTCCGTGTGTCAGCCTCTCCTTTTTAAAATGAGGACAAAGATAAATACCTTAATCACAGAGGTTCCTATGGTTAATGTTTTTAAAACTGCAAGATTCTGCTCAAGGAAAGATGAGGGTTACCAATACATATGTTTAATGTCTGTGTATTATTATTATTTATTATTAATTGAACTATTAGATTAAATTGAAATGTAATTTAGACAGGAAAATTCATGTTGTCCTAATTTTGTATCAGGTGGAGTAAGCTGATAGGTGTGTTTCAATCACAGATGACCTGATAATTTAAAAAGAATACAAACAAGGAGTCCTGCAGCACTTTTAAGCATCTGATGAAGTGGGATTTTCTCCCATGAAAGCTCATTCAATAAATAAATTCATTAGTCTTTAAAAGTGCCACTTCTTGTTTGTTTTGCTGACCTAGACTAACATGGCTACACTTTTGGAACTTAAAACAAATAGTTACAGTTGAATTCAAATTAGGGGGAGTTTTTGCTTGAATTGGATACTTGTTTGTGGTGTCTGAGCCACTAACATTTTTAGAGGGTTGAGGCTGGAAGTGCTTATCAATTTGGATGCATATCTATATCTTTATAGAATTATTGAATCTAAAAAAAAAAGAAAATGAAAAGCTTATGAGGGAGGGAGGAACATCTTTTGGTCCATTTCTGCTGCTCGGTCAGAACAGCAATATCAGAGAACAACTCCTCACAAACTATTTGGCTCTTCTGCTTCCAGTGCTAATTGGAGGTGCATGCATGTGAAACACTGATTCATGCAATTTCAGATATCAACCCTAAACTCAACCTTTATTTTAATTTTATCCAGGCCATTTCACCCATCCCAGAAGATGGCCACAGCATATTTTAGCAGAATGATATTATTACAGATGCTGCACCTGTACCCAGTAGCGATGATTTGTGAATTTGCATTAGTGAGTCATTTCAAAATGCCTTCCCCCCACCCCTCCCTTCTTTCCCCCTGTGAAGGAATATAGATAATTTGTGCATTGGAGCTGGAAATTACTTTCTTTCATCTTTTTGCCTCATTTATGACCTGCTCATGCTGACAGCTTTAGTGGAAGTCTCTTAATTCATGAACAGCATGAGGGGTATTTAATAGATTCAAGAAGATGACATTTTGACACGTTAGTATTCCGCTCACCGTTCCCATGCAGTTTTCTTCATTTTTTAAAGTTAAACCCAGAGAACTTGGAAATATAGACATGAAGAATGAAAGAACTATTGGGTCACTCAGGGCTTTTCCTTGTCATTATGTACCATTCTCCACACAAATATCTGGTCATAATAATATGAATAGAAGGCATAGTTTTAGCATTAGTTTAAAAGTAGACATAGTTGTTCTTTAACTGATTGATGGTACCATAGGAATTGTCACAGTGGAACAGACCAAGCTAACATAAGCTGGCATCTGCCTTACACAGTGGCCAGTATCAAATGTTGTAGAGAAAGTTGCAAATATTCCCCCATAATATATCTTACTCTGTAATATAATGAAGGTGTACATTTATTCCTGATCATAGTTAGTGATCAATTTATTTTCTAAATGGGAGGATTTATAGTATCTGTAATCCAAATCATAGCAGCAGCACATAAAGATTGAATTCTTGGTCATAGAATGGTCTTGAAGAGGAATTCTACATTATATGAAATGATCTCTTTTATCAAATTAAAATGTTTTATAACTAAATCAAAACTTTTCTTCTCCCTGACATTGTGAAACAGAGTAAATTAAATTGAGGTTCAGATATAATCAGTTTTTTGCTATGTATTAATCCATAGTCCATTTTAAAAGAAAAACAAAACAAACACCCTCATGTAAATGTTTTGTTAAACTTAATTCTACCTCCTTGTGCTTAGACTAGCATTATAGAGTATTTTGTAAATTAATGCAACATACAATAAAATGTAAGGGTATTTTATATAGCCTTATAAAATGAAGAGTACAGTACATTCGTTCTTCAGGTTTGATGTGATTTTAAGTGTCAATGAGGTATACAAAACAAGTTCAAAGAAATTAGTTTAGTAGCTTCATTTACAAATGTGTAAATCTGGCAAGTTATACTCTTTCCATTGTCTTTTTAGCTCATGTTAAAGCTATTGCAGAGTGCCTTAAAACTTTCTTTGAATCTGCTAAATTCTGTTGCCACCAGAGCTATTTATTGGTCTTCACAATACTTAGCACTTCCCCGTATATATGATTTTGCCAACATTGTTTAGTTAGGCCTCATAAAACTCCTATGAGGCAAGAATATTATACTATTTTAACCATCTATGAATTGTGGAAAGTGACAAGCATTGTTTCTTAACTTAATTATAATGCATTAATTTGAAAGACTGACTCCCTGCTTACCATATCCAAGTTGTTAGTTTAACTTACAATGAAAAGTTTCATTTTGATTTCAGGCATTTTTAATATTTTTATTTGTATTTTAGCAAAATTAAAGGATGTCCAAATTAAAAGGCAGAACTCGACAACTGAAATATTTTGTTTAAATATGGAAATAAAACATTCTGGTTTTGGATGATCTGATGAAACTGACATGAATATGTGAAATGTTTGTGTTGCTGAATATGCATTATATAGCAGAGGAAAAAGAGTTGTTAAAATTTGTTGCCCAGTTCTAGTGTCTGTTCATTCCTGAGCTGTAAACATAGCAGCAAAGACATTAAGTTGCTTAGCCACCACACTGGTAATCAATGTCTGAGCCAGAGATGACCTGTGCCTGCTGATTGGGCGGGGAAGGGGGGAGGGGGCAGACTAATGATAGCTGGCTTCAACAGTGTTTCTGATTATGCTCAGTACAAGCCAAACAGATAACCTGAGGGTGGTACCTGATCCTGCATCAGGGTTCCCAAACTTTCATTTTAGGTTTTACTGACATTAAGATCTGAAATTGAATTGTTTTTGTTTTACACTCAGTAAACTTGTTATGGACAGCATTTCTCAACTTTCAGTGTTGTAGCAAGGCAGGGTGCCCCTGCTGCCGAGGTTCTTACCTCTTTCAGTGGCAGCTGGAATTCAAATGGCCCCTGCTGCTGAAAGAAAACTGCCGTCAAAGGCAAATGATGGGCTTTAAAAACAGCCCCTACACTGCAGAGAGCAGCTGCTCTTAAAGGGACACTATGGTGTAGTGATGTAGGTGTAGGGCTATAGGTCAAGTTTACAATCCTGGTTCTGTTAACATATTAGAAATTCCCCAGGGGGGAATAACCCTTGCCTCTATGTAGGGATCACCCATGAAAAAATAAAACTCCATAAGGGATGTATTTGATTCAGTTGTATACAATTGAATGAGGATGGAAATAATGAAAGTCACATTAAACTATGGTGGTTCCTACCAGACACTCTGTGATATATTTATTTTATCTTAGTAGTATAACCTACATACCATTCATCAATTTGACAGCTGTTTCCAGTCTAGGGTGCCGGCGCCCTTTGATATCTCTTTTATATCGAGATTGGGCGGGTCTATGCTGGCAGCCATTTTGATAACTATTTTATATCAAAATTGGTCGGATGTGGGCTTCTGTGTGTGTAGTGCTTGTGCTTGGACACATGGGACAGGGTTTGAACCTCGGGCCAAGAGAAAGGTCAGACTGTCACTGTCCATTTTGAGGAGAAATGGAGGAAATCTGGGTTTGAGAGAGAGGAAAAGGTGCTTGGACCTCGGGCACACAGAGCAGCTGGCTTGTCACTGGCCATTTTGAGGAGAAATGGAAGAAAAGTATGTAATGCTTGTGATTGAACACATGAGTCTGGACTTGGACCTCGGGCCCTGAGAGAGGTTGGGGTGCCACTGTGCATTTTGAGGAGAAATGGAGGAAAGCTGGGGTTGAGAGAGAGGAAAAGGGCTTGAGGTAAAAGGCAGCATGTGAGAGAGTAACAGTGGAGGGAGTAAAGGCTGAGGGACTAAAGGTGGAGGGAGTAAAGGCAGAGAGAGTTAAAGGTCATGGAGACAAAGGAGCAAACGCTGCGGAGGAGCTGTTACCAGGTCGGTGGCCGGAAGAGAACTAAGAGCCGAACTGGGAGCGGCGCCCCTTAGGATCAAACCTCTCCTCTCCGCTGAGCCAATCAGCCTTTTGTTGGACCAATGAGAAAAGAGTTAGGTGAAAAAAATGCTAACCAATGAGAACACGTTAGGGGTCTGTAAAAACCGTGGCTTTTTTGCAAGAGCACGCCTGGTTAAAAAACTGGTAACCATGGACTCCCCCAAGACTCCTACAGATGCTAAAATCCCTGAGAGGGATTGAGGGGAGTTCAACTGATTTTATCCTCAAGGGAAGACCCCCTTATGAAAAAGAATTCCTTGAAAGGAAATGGGGTGCACCTCCAATTTTATGCTGAGTTGTGAAGAGGAGTGTGAAGTGAGGAGTATGAAGAGGCCAACCACTTTTACTCACGCTACTTCATGCATGCCATTGTCTGAATCATCACCACCACCACCTCCGGTTACGCCATCAGGCACTGTATCAGAAACTTGTTCTCAAACACAAACACATAACAGCTCTTAACCTCCATATTATCTGTGTCTATGTTTTTCTTTCAGAAACCTCTAAGCTGCTTTTACCTTCATCGGCACTCTTTCTTCTGTGTCCGACACAATTTCAGCATCAGTTTTCTTCCATTTCTCCTCAAAATGGCCAGAGACAACCCAGCCTCTCTGTGTGCCCGAGGTCCAAGCACGTTTTCCTCTCTCTCAAACCCAGATTTCCTCCATTTCTCCTCAAAATGGACAGTGACACTCTGACCTTTCTCTTGGCCAGAGGTCCAAACCCTGTCTCATGTGTCCAAGCACAAGCACTACACACACACAAGCCCACATCCGACCAATTTTGATATAAAATAGTTATCAAAATGGCCACCAGCATAAACCCACACAATCTCGATATAATGAGATATCAAAGAGTGCTGGGACCCTAGGCAGTAAACAGCTGTCAAATTGATGAATGGTATGTAGGTTATACTACTTATCCAGTTTTGAAAGAAGAGAAATAAACAAAGATATCTGTTTTTAAACATCTTATTGTATGAAAACCATTGAAGGTACCACACTTCTAACCATCCTTCCTTGCCTCTCATGTTGGTAAAATTATTGGGAAAAAAAATTCCTTTATTTTAAACAGAATCTTTTTAGTCTTCCCCAAATGAAGGTCTACTTTCCTTATGAGAACTTCAAAGCATATGCACTATTTTATGATGTGCCATGTTTTTCTAAAAGAGATGCTATAGTTTAATTAGGAATTAATTTAAGGAAGTCCCTTGGCCTGTGTTATGCAGGAGGTCAAACTAGATGATCAAAGTGGTTCCTTCTGGTTTTAGTCTATAAATCTATGGTTTTAGCTAAAGTGCTTTTTTTTTTCTTTCTGATGGATGATATATATCGTGTAGGATTTTATATGTACATGGAATTCTAGATGATCACAGTGATCCCTTTTGGCCTTAGACTCTGTTAATTGATTAGTGATAGTCCTGGATGGATTAGATTGTTTTTTCTAAATGTAGATAAATGTTGATTTCATCATACACACACATTAAGACAAGAAGTATTCATCTATAACTGAAATTTACAAATAGATAAGGTAATAAAAATGCTGCTTGAAAACTTATTAGAGTTTGATTAAGGACATTTCCTTTGTATGTGTTCTTAATTTGTGTTCTGGTGGTTTATAAACTTTGAACTTTTTGAATCATAATGTCTACTACTGTTGTTCAATAATTGTCAGACCCCTCTTTATTTTCAGGCACCTTGTCCCCTAATTTTCCACATCTGTGAAAATTTAAATTAATAAAAATTGGGGGGGGGGGGGAAAGGTTTAAAAATATAATTTCACACAACTGCGAAAATATAAATCGATAAATTCTAAATTGCATAAAAATAAACAATATCTGTTGAAATTATATTTAAAGAATGGAATTCTGCCACATTTGCATACTAGATGCAGCCACATTTCAATTCTCCCACTTTGCTCTTTCAGTAACTGTGAAATTCTAAACACAAAAATCATTGCCTCTCTACAAAGTTTAACATACAGCATCTAAGGAATTATTATAAGTTTACAGAATTGCACAGAGGAAAAATAAATAAATTATTCATCATCCATCATTAAACAAACAAATAAACTTTAGCAGTATTTTATATGCCTTGATTGGGTTTTGGCTACTTACAGATTATGAAACTACTAGGAATTTATGGATGAGCACTGAATGCATTAATCAAATTTCTTGTTTAACCTTTTTAGTAAATAACTGACCTTAGCACAATTATGGACGAAACATAATGTCCACTAAAAGGAATCAGAAGGTGCTGTCAGGGTCAACAGTATCCGTAATTAAGTTCTCAACTTTTTATTGAAAGAACACAACCCTAGTCCATTAATCTTTTAATAATATGTGGGAAGATGGTGGTGGATGGGGTGGTTAGTTCTGAGATGCAGGCTTTGAATTATTCAGACTTGAAATGATTGAATAATTTACAATACTTTCTTATGCAGACCTTCAAATCATAAATATTTGCTCTTTTGGACTGTATATTCCCTATGAAAATGTTTATACAAACCATCAGACTAGAAAACAGTGTTTTGATATTTATGATGTGTGGCTTTGTGTTATGGTTCATAGAAAGAACGACAATCAGGTGTACACTAGAGTTACAGTCACTTGTATATCACTACTGTTGCACAGTTGTACTAAATCTGATACCAAATATTGCATATAAAAAGTTGGAAAAGTTGTAAACTGCTAAGCATGATGATCCTGTTCCATCTTCCTGTGGTTTTCCTGGTTGAGATCTCTCAGGCCATATACACACTACAGCCTTATCACGCAGTAAGGCTCCCTATCAAGTGATAAGGCTGTGAGCATACACTTGTACACGTTGCCTGTTGTGCGGAAACAGCCCTCTTGCCACGCAATGGGTAAACCACCCAAAACGAGGGTGGTTAGGCTTACTGCAGAACAGATGTTTGGCGGTAGAGCCTATGTACGGTCCTTGCAATTTTGACAGCCTCCGGAAATGTCCCAGTGTGCCAATCAAGGCCACACTGGGACACCGGAGCTGTCAAACTCTAACAGAGCAGTGAAATTGACAAGTAGTGGGGCTCTAAGTGCCAGGAGCCCTGACTGTTGGAGCCCCACTGCTGCAGGTGGCTTGAGTCCCAGTCCCATGGCTGGGGCTCTGCTGCCACGCTGGGGCTCAGCTTGACGGGTCCCTGGGCGGCAGCTTCTGCCGCCCAGGGATTCGGCAAGCCAGGCAGCAGCGGGGCTCATGTCGCCCGGCTTGCCGGTTCCGGGGTGGCGGGGACAGCCACCCCAAAGCCGGCAGCCCCAGAACCCAGCTGCCCGGCTTGGGGGGGTGGCGGGGGCTGCCCCAAGCCGGGCGGCTGGGATCCAGGGCTGCCACTTTGGCACAGCAGCCTTCGCCGCCCCCCCAAGCCAGGCGACTGCGCTCCGGGAAACACCTCTGGTGGGGCTCCAGCCCCAGGGAACCCCCGGGCAGCGGGCTCCAGCCCTGTGGGGGAACCCCTGGGGCAGCTAGCTGGAGGAAACAGCCCTGCTGCCAGCCCAAAGGTTGGCTGCGGCAGTGCATGGTGGGACAGGTGCCCACCATGCACTGCTCCTTGTAACGAAAATTCAAAGGAGCACATGAACGCTCCTTTTTGCTACAAGGCATGCTGTGTGGACACAGTAAAGCATTATATTTATAGCGCTTTGCTTGTCCTGCAACAACTTATTGCGGGACAAGTCTGCCGTGTGTGCATAGCCTCAGAGAAAGTTACATTCAGACTAGCTGTTGCAGGCTGATGGGCCATTTGTCTGTTGATGGGCCATTTAAGGGAATCAGCTCTTCTGTGAGTTTTTCCTGAGAATGTCTCAGACAGCAAACAGACAATGGTTACCCCTATGATTCTGTAAAGCATATAAGGACATGTGATAAGATTTGATCTTTTACCAGTACCTTACCATTCTCATGTGACCCTGGAATTTATATTGACCAGTCATTTTTCCAAGCACATGTGCTGAGCTATAAATTGTAGGTTGTAACATTCTTGCCTTGTTCTCATTCCTGCTTCTTATCTCTGGACTGTGATTTTTCTAAGGAAGCTTTGAATAAAGGACTCAATGACTCCAACCTGCTTGAGTAAACAAGAGAGATTTTTTTACAAGCTAGCTTATTTAACATCTGGGCTATTATCCTGACCTGCAAACTCTAAAATCAATTGTAATATATATAGGATTCCTTAGCCATTTAATACTCTCTTTTCTTTTTATATTATTAAATTTCAGTTTTTAGTTATTAAAGGATTGGCTATAAAAGTGGGTTTAGGGGTAAGAGCTGAGTTATACGCTTCCTGGGGAAGTGGCATATTCTTTGGAATTGGAAGACCTTTATATGGGATAAAATTGTTTTTCAGTAACCTCTCATAAAAATGATCAGATATCTGGATAGTGATAAGGGCTAGTTGCCTAAGGGGACTGTGGTGTTAGCTTCTTATTAATCAGTGTGGTGCTATAGAAGCTCATTCTGTTCCTGGTTTGGTGAATCTAGTGTTAGAATAACCACCAGTTTTGGGTGTGTCGATCCTATTTTTATTAGTCTGTCCTGAATCTGGCATTCTCAGCTTTGACCCACACCAGGCAGCAGTCAACACAGCATTTTATATGTGTGGGCTTTTGGCTGCTTATAGATTATGAAACTGCTAGGAAGTTCTGGATGAACACCAAATTCATTAATAAAATTACTTGTTGAGCTTTATTACTAAATAACTAACTGTAGAACTATTACAATAGAAAGGTAATTTGCAACTGAAGAAATCTGGATATGGTACCAGGGTCCATTTGTAAATAAGTTATCTCTCTCACTTTTTAGTGAAAGAGCACAATCCAAATCAATCCATTAATCTTCAAAGAATTTGTGAGAAAGTGGTTGATGATGGAGTTTAGTAGTTTGAAGAAGGTGTTGAATTATTCACAGATTTGAACTGCCTCTGAATAATTTAAAACACTTTCTTTTGGTAGATGCTCAAATCACAAACCTTTGCTCTTTTTGGATAATATATTTTCTCTGTGAAAATATTGCAGAAACCATCAGACTAGGGAACAGTGTTTTGGTATTTATGATGTGTTGCATTGTGTTTTTGTTCTCTACATCAAAACAGATAATTTTGTGTCTGTGATGTGATGCTTCACAATTCAACACAAATAGAGCACATAATATATATTAGTGTTATTTGGCAAATAGTGGATATTAAGTCACAATATTTAATATTTGACCAGTATATTATGCTGCAATTCAAGATTGCCTGTCCTTTCATTTCTATGATTATAAATACTTGGAAAAGGAGGATAATCATCTTGGTGTGAAACAGCAGCTGCAGCCATTGGTATAGAATAATATTTATGAGAAATATTGTTGCTTCTTAATACTGGTTTCTTGTTTCAAAGATGGCAACATTCTCCATTTTTGAGATTTTTGTCTTAATTGAGCTAATTGTTCAGCAACAAGGTTTCTCCTAGATCCTTAATTTGCTTTATTGCTACATTTTGGAATTACTAGACATATGGTATCAAATTCAGATAGCAAATATATTCTGTATCAGACCATGCAAACAATCATTGAAGTCCACAAATGAATTTAACACACTGATAAATGAGCAATAATCAAATTAGCTTCATTGGTCAGAACTCAGTCTTGGTTTTTCTCACACCTTTGAGGATTTGGCTTCACTAAACTCCAGTAAGGATTATGTAGTCGTCTAAAACCAAATATTATGAGCCAAATCTTTAGCTGGTAGAAAAACTAATTTAAGTTAAATGGATGCAGCATTCTCATGTATTTGGGTCATATCTAGTTGGTTGCAAGTGCTGCCATTGGTCCTCCATCTGAGCCTATTGAAATTAGGGCAATGTGGGGGAAACCACAGAAATCAATAGAAACAGCATTAATGATCCCAAGCTTGATCCATCACTGCTTTGCTCCACGGCCATGTCTATGCTGCTACAACGGCAAATATCAATGCAGTGGCATCAGTTGAGTGGGCCTATATAGACCTGCACAGTCAATAGGAGAGTGCTCTCCCATTGACTGAATTAGTTCACTTCCCTGGAAGGTGGAAGGTAGCATCAATGGGAGATGCTCGCCCATTAACATAGCATCATGAGGATGCCTCCTTGTGTAGGCGTAAGTATGCCGATGTGAGGTGCCCAAGTTACGTTATGTAACTAGCGTTTCTCACATTGACCCAGTGTTCTAGTGGCATTTTTGACCGGGCTCATGTAAAAGCTGGTGACCTCAAAATGCAGAAAAATATGAAGAATTGCTCCTTTTTAATGGGGGTATAGAAATTTCACTGTAACTGAGAAATGTTTAAAATGCTATGTAAAGCCACTTAACATACTGAAAAAAAAGATACTTAAAGTTAGTAAGGTAAGTAAATTGTTTATGTTAATGGACCTCTGTGATTTAAGTGACAGAATCACCTGCTCAGTTTCTGCTGGTGCAGTACCTCAGAGCTGGTGCTGATCATCTGTCAAGGGATAGATGTTGTGGGTCGTAAGTATAGTCCTGTCCCTCTCTAGTCTTTGCATAGCAATCATGAGTCATTTTGAACTGAAAAGTGGATTTCATTTAGTTATCTATAGAGATGCTGGTAGATCTAGTTTTTCCTCTCAGCTACTCAGATTGCCATAATAAGATTGTAAAAAGTGAGGGAGGCAGAAGGCATGGACACCTTTTCATACCCGTTGAGCTCATTGGCTAGTACAGGGTTGGTGTTGAGATCCATCACCCTATCTTTTCCCAAACCCTTCCCATTAGCGCTAAGCAAAACATTTTGAGCAAAACCGTCTTTGGTGAGAAATGCAGACTTGGTGACACCAAAAATGTTTTGTGAATCCATGTCAGTCTTGACAAATGGTTCATTTCAGGAAAAAGAATTCCAAAAAATGAAAATATTTTTGTTTGATTTGTTAAACAAAACATTTCTCTTTTTAGAATGGAAAGGCCTATGCCACATCTACACTGCCGATTTTTACAGATTGACTTAGCAATCCATTAAGACACACTAAGTTGATACAGAAATCAACTTAGTAAAACTACCTCCTCAAGTGGTGCAGTGCAGTCAAGATGCCATGCTGAAGGGGAGTTAGGAAGTTAACTGGAGTTACGCAAGGTACTCTTTATAGCTTGCATACCTCCTGTCAACTGCTGCCGAATTCTCCCGGCAATGTAGACCAGGCCTTAGTGTTTCAAAATTCTCTTTAAATTGTATTTTTACAAAATAATAATTAATAAAAAGTTTGTTATTGCAACAAAATGGGTTTAGCTGAGGTAAAATAAAATGTTCCATTCACCCTTAAATGATTTTATTTTTACCTTTTAAGTCACTAAAAATTTCAGGAATGTTCATTTTCAGGCTGACCTGGAACTATTTATTTATTTAGTGTTTCTGTGTGCATGTGGTTTTTAAAATAGCCAGTGAACCAAAAACCCATAATACACTAAGAGCTGTTTTTCACCCTTTTTCTGATAGCTAGTAATAGGGTGGCATAGTCATTCCACTATCCAATGGCACTGTTTTCTGCCTCTTCAGAGTAAAGCAAGGTGTGATGGACTTACTGTGCCCTCCCTTCCTGTTACATGCATGGAGGGCCAGGCATAATGGAGTCCATCGTGGGTTTTTTCTTCCATATCAGTCTTGGTAGTAAGGCCTTGTCTACATTAAAGTTTTATGACACAAGTTATTTCCGTATAGCCACCACTGTAATTAATCTACTACTGCATGTCCTCGCTAGGCCCCTTGTGTGAGTGGAGTGCACTCACATTACCAGATCTTGCCCACACAGTATCGGGACATTCTGGCTAGCTATCCCACTGTGGAACTGCATGCAGAGTGCTTTGGGAAGAGTTTGGAATGCCTCATGGGGCTGGCACAGTGTCACATGACAGTTTCTGAATCCCATCCTTTCGTAGGCATCAAGGCCTCCCTGGCGGGGGGAGGGGGGCAAACGGGGCGATCACCCGAACCCTGCAGTTACGTGGGCCCCACGCTGTCCCGCTCCCAGTGGGGCAGTGTGGGGTCTGAGCGCACTGCAGCCCCTCCTCCTGCGGCTGCCCCGCTGCCTTTGGCAGCTGAAGACCACGGGGTGAGGCGGGAGTGCTATGCCCGGCCCCTGGGCTGCCCCTCCCCGCCCCCAGGGCAGAGCAGGCAGACCCAGGGGTGGACCATGTGTGTGGGGCCCAGCCTCTGGGCCGGCCTGCCCCACATGGCCGCATGAGGCCAACTCCCCGCCTGTGGCCTTGGCCTCCCAGCCTGAGGCTGGGGCCGGACGGCTCCGTGCGCCGGCGGCCTCATGGCCCGGGGCCAGGATTGGAATCAGAACTGGCATGTCCCCACGCCAGCGGCCTCCCAGCTCGGGGCTGTAGCCAGAGCCTGCTCCCTGCGCTGGCAGCCTCGGCCTCCAGAGCCGTCTCCCTGGGGGGCGGAGCAGGCCACTGGGACCACCACGCTCCCCTGCAGCATGGGGAGGCACCTAGGCCAATGTGCCCAGGGCCCCGCTCCCTGCAATGGACGGCCCTGCTAGGCATCCTACTAGATTGACAGCTGCTTTTCAACTGCCCTGTCAGCCAAACTGATGTAGCTGAACACAAACAGAAGAAGCTCACAGAAGTGGGGAAGGGGGAAAGTGTGTGATGGGGAGAGTGTGTGCATGTGTGTGCGCACACTCTTTAAGTTCAGACAGCAGCTGGAAGCAACCAATTCTGAGGAAGAAGCTGGTGCACAGACAACTGGTGTCACCCTGTTCCCAGCCCAGCTACCTGGTGGGGGTAAGGGGAAACACTCAACATCAGTCACTGCCTCCCTCCCTAGTTTTGCACAGTACATTAGGAGTCTTTCCTCCTCTTCTCCTAGCAGCAGCCTGCTCTGCCTGCGTGCCTGATATAGGAAAGCAGGATTGATTCCATCAGAGTTCTCCCATAGCTTCGTCTCCCTACAGAGTCAGGAGAATGATCCATTCTCTCCCCTGTAGTTCCAGTTGGCATGCTCAACCAGTCAATAGCTGTATGAACTCTCCAGGTTGAGCAATTTCAAAACTTCCTGGGGCTTTGAAAGGGGAGGGGTGCATGTCTAACTGGAATGCAGGGCACTGGATCAGATTTCAAAGCAGGGAGCAGAGTGGACATCGTGGAATAGCTCCGGCGCCCAGTTACAGCACAAATATCTATACTGACTTGTCACTCTAATTTTGCTGCCAGAAGCTCTATCCCTCTCATCCAGGTGATTTTATTTTGTCACCACAGCAGGGGAGTTTTGCCAGTGGGAAGAACATCGTAGTGTGTGCACCACCGATGTTTTCTTTCTGAAAGCTGACTTTTGTCAACAAAGCTCTGTAGTATAGAACAGCCCTTAAACTTGGTATTTTGTTGCTGTCTTGTATCTCTTATGTTGCTATTCCATTTTTTATATATTGTACTGATCTTTGGTTCTTTCCATGTTAGACTCTGGTTCAAGGTCAAATACGAACCAAATGCCAACCACCCAGCGTCAAGCAACACCCATGTGGGTCCTGCAGCCTTGATGCATGCTATCATCACCAAATTAGCTTCCTTATTTCCATTCTCATTTGGTGTCTTGTTCTCTGTTTTCTCCAGACAGTGGATTATTTTAAAGTTGATTATTTTAAAATTCCATTTAAGGTTTTGTTCATCATCAGTTTGGATCATAATTAAATATTGTTTTAAATTAAATCTTGACTTCCATCTCCATTGCCTTTCTTCTCCTGTTGCTGCTTCTGATTTTCTAGCTGCTCATTTGCTGCCAGTGAGAAGGCTGTTTTTCCATAATTAATTATGATTAGTTTATGAATTCAAACCCTTTGATTTTGGTTAAATAATTGAGAAAGTGGACAATTTCTGAAATAAAAATAAGTCAATATTTAAAGGTGTAAACCATTTAGGACAAACTATTTTTAAAAGACAAGCAAAGAAATCAGTCCCTGGAACAAAACCACTCAAAATATTCTAAAGACTCTTTTAAGTCTAAGATTCATTAAATTCTGAAATGTTATAAATATAGGAATGCAATTTTTTTAATCCCTAGATGAGATTCCCACATTTTGAATATCAAACATGTTTAGCAGTAGTTATTATAGTTGCCACATGTAAAGATTCATAATCTTGGTGACAGGCCAGTTTCTCTTTTCTGCTGTTTCATTCGATGCTCCAGGGGCTTTTTTTAGATATTTTTCATGATCATCTTTATTCTTTAATAACTGATCTGTCAAATACACACCCTGCGGGCTCGATATAGGCTGTGGAATAGCTTAATGTGGCCTACCAAGCAATTAAAGATCTGGTTTTCTTTATAAATGCTGAATCTTTTATCTCGGAACGATACCCCCTGCCAGTGACAAAGGGGAAAATATTTCAGGTACTGCTGCCTAATCGCAGTAGAGGACCACCATATGAGAATGCTCTCCACAGTCCCATCCACTGATACTTATTCCAGATGTATATGACATCTTACTTTACATATGCTGTAATATCAGTCAAAATTCAAAATACTTGATAATTGTCCTTGTTGGTAACATTGCAATCTGATTTCTGGGAGTTAAATGTGAATGTATGCAATACTATTTGGGGTCCCTTTATTCTGAGAGATGTTTCTACTTATTGTCGGTCACTTTTGGCATTTTAATTTGATACCTATAGGCTCCCAACATGTACTATATGTGCTGTACACTTCAAGCATCAGATATTTTTGCAAATCTGAGCATTCTCTCAACAGTGCACATAAGCCATAAGCTGCTCGGGCTATGTAAATGGGCAAATGTAAATGAGAATCAGGTCCATTAATCCTATTAATTGAGTGACAGTATAGTCCCTGAAAGAAAGGGAAGGAGTTTCTTCCAGTTCCACTAATTTTTGAGACTCCTGCCACATCACAGCCCTCCACCTTCTCCTTATGCTTCAGACATTAAGAAGTCAGGTGGCTTAGCTACCTAAGCTGTTCCTGCAAGAAACACAGGAGGATCTGGTGCCACCTCCTTTATAACTTCTAGCCCAGTGGTTATAACACCCAGGTAGGGGAAACTTTGGTTCAATTGCCCTTTCTGCCAGTGGGGGTTTCCAGCCTTTTAGGAGAGTGTCCTGGCTCTAGGATGTGGGTCTCTTTCAATCTCTCCTGTTAGTGGTTCCACTCTGTATACATACTTATTGGGCCAGAGAAAGGGGGCAAGAATTACTCTATTGCCTGGGGAAAAGAACACTCATTTGGGAGACATGAGACCCAGGTCCAGCACCCCCCTTCAATGACTTTTTAATTATTTATCCAAAATGGAACAAATTCAAGGGAAAAGATTGAGAGCCGTAGCTAAGAATGGCATTCAGTTTCCTTCTGAAATGGAACAATTGTTTCTGAAGCTACTTAGATGTATATTACATTGCACCCATATCTATTTTCCTACTTTATTTACTTGCTTTTTTTGAGGGTAATGACATTTTTTGTATATATTTGTTCACCGTAACAAAAGCCACATACATAAATACAATGAAACATAAAGTAATAAATCTACCAGACTTTACAACTTGCACCTATTAAAGTAGCAAAGTTAATACAACAGACTTCTTCAAGCAGAAAAGACATATAATGAGATGAAACTAAAATAGCTGAGAGAAATTGGAGGAAAAAATATATCACTGCCTGTTAGTTTTAAACATATTTTTCTACAAAATACTCTCGCAGGGGAATGAAACTTATTGTTCTTTTGAAAGCAATTACTCTACTGTGCAGTACATTATGTTGCAAAAAAACCTCACATACAAATAAACAGCAATAATAATGATCTTTTAAAGTGTCCCTTGTGTGCTGTGATGTATCTAAGGCTAAATCACACAGTAAATCTAAACTGTTTAGCAAATAAAATATAATGTATGTGTCTTAAAGTAGGTCTTAATCTGGATTATTTCATATAGGATGCTTAAAAGTGCAAAAGTGGCTATGACAATAAAGAAGGTTCTGAAGACAACACTGAACACAATTACACTAAACAGTTACAGAAAATAAACCATTGATCAATTATAATCAGATACATAATTGAATATGAAAGTATCTAGGCCCTGATCTTTCAAACAGCTCTGTGTCAATGCAATAGTCATCTGTGCTATTGTGAATAGTTTGCAGAAACAAACCATCAGTTTTTATATTGTAATTAAGATATTTATAGGCTTAAAATTATAATTATATTTACATTTTACAACACTATATGAAAGTTGTCCTCTCTATTTATCTCTGAAAATCTGAGATCATGAACCTTCATTTCTCCTTTAACATACAATGATATCACAAGAGATCACAAATGCTTCAAACAGTGCACTAAATGCATTCATTGTCACACATTAGATCAGGGGTCTCAAACACGTGGCCCACAACAAGAGCCGGCATTCAGGGGTTCCCAACCCCTGGCTGGCTTTTCAAATAGCCTGTGCCCCGCCAGCTGGGAGCTGGCAGCTGAGCTGCAACCACCTGCCTCTCACCCGGGGTCCTGCTACAGTCGGCAGTGCTTCCGGGCCACGCCCCTCTTCCTTCCCCCCCGGGCCTTAGCAGCCACTGCTGAGGCAGCCGGAGAGAAGCCACTGCCGCATGGGAGGCTGGGAGTCCCATGCCTCTCTCCAGGCAGAGCCCTGGCCTGCAGTGGCGGGGGTGGGTGGCCCAGCGACTGGAGCAGGTAGACCCAGCGCCCGGGGCCAGGTCAGGGCTCAGGTGCATGGCAGGAGGGAGGTCTGGGGAGGACTCCCATGGGGGAGGCTACATAAGGTCCCCGTGAGGGGCTCTGCCTGGTCCTGGCATGCAGCTGGGAGCTGGGCTATGGCTGCTCCCTCCCCTCCGGGCTTGGGGTTGCAAGCAGCTCTTTCCATTTCCTTTTTTTTCCTTGTTTCTTTTTTCTTTCTTTCTTCTTCTCCTTTTCTCCTCTTCCTTCTCTCTTTCTCTTCCTTCCTTCCTTTCCCTTTTTTCTCTTTCTTTCTTTCTTTCTTTTAAAAAAAAACAAAAACTTAAAATTTAATTTTAATTAAAAACCTTTCTAAAAATTTAATTTCAATTAAAAATCCATTCAAATTCAATTAATTAATCCCAATTAATTAACTTTATTTACAATCACTTTGAATTCAATTAATTTTAATTTAATTTTAATTAAATAAACTGGTGACTCTTGTATGACAAGATTTCAGTGATGCGGCCCTCGGGCCAATATCCTAGTCCTAATGTGGCCCTTGTGGTGATTTGAGTTTGAGAGCCCTGCATTAGATGTTTATTTCATATCACTGACTGATGAACCCTGAACTCTGCCTATGGCAAGTAACCAATGGCTCAGTTCTAGGGGTTCAGAGGCTCTTTACTGACTTCAGTATAGTCCCAGCTGACATGACTGTGGCTCATTCGCCATTAGTACCTTGTGTGATATTGGCACACACATGCACAGAACAATTTATTACTGCTGTGATGGAATTATATACAAAACCATTTAGTATATAAGACATTTATGGTATGTATGCAAATTCAATTTCAGTAAGATTGAAAAGACCTTTCTATTATTGACCAGTTATGTAGAAACGTACAATATTTAAGTTTTATGATATGACTTATGCTAATACATGAAGTCATTTGAATACCAAAGTACCTTCACTTTGGTCCGCCTATGCTGATTTGTTCTTAGAGGAGATACCTATGGAAATTGTTTTCAGTGAAAACAGTCCTTGGAAGCAGTACATATGGGAAAAGCTTTCATTTGAAAGCTGAGATTTCTTCATACTGAATAGAAGTATTTCCAGAAAGCTGGAGTTTAAGAAATAGTGCCTAACATGGTGAAATATTGCCACCAAAAAGGTAATGCAAGTCATGGAACCAGTGGATATATATCTATTTTATTCACTGGTTGATGTGCATCCAATTACGTTGAGAGGTACCTGGTTTGTATTGTACACATAATAAGGCATTCACTGTTGGAACGTGCCATGTGCCTGCTAATTACCAGGCACCCATGGCTATCATTTGCATCTTAAAAGTTGAGGGTGTTTAGGAATTCCTAAAACGTGCTCACCATATATTTGAATGTTAATGCATTCAGAGTCCAACAGATACTACAAGAAAGAGAAAAACAGAGAGGAAGTACTATAATGACACTGAATATTAAGTACCACAAGAGCTATAGAGATAGTACATAAATAATCCTTTTCTGCAGTTGCTTTCCCATAAGTATGAAGTTGCGGGGATTCACTGCTCAGATATTTAAGGTATTAGAAAAAGAGATGGCAGATCCCACTATATTTCTTCCTCATATCATTCAGGAATTTTAAGAGGAATTTAATTAGTCTGTTTCTGATCTATCCTTACAGAACTTGATAACACCCCTTAATGGTGACAAGTCATGATTTGAAAACATGTCTGATCTGAAGCCACTTACTTGAACTGAACATGGGAATTGTAGACATACAAAAATTTCAATAGTTTCTCCAAAAAGGAATTTTTGTATACATATCATGATGGATTTTATTGCAACTTTAAAGCTATAAATGCATTCAGTTTGAAAACCAAATCCAGTAGATATCATTAATAAGCAACCTTCAATAACTCTGACTCAATCTTGGTATACTGCTTTATGATATATTGACTCACTGTATTAATATGCTACAGCAATAGAAAACTAAATGTGTTTAATTTTAACTGCTATTTTAATCTTAAATTGCCTATGACTGAGTAGTCAGATCATATAGCTTTAATACGAAGCATTAAATTTTTCATTAGATATCTAAGTCCTGTCATGTTTTTCATTTTGACTCCTTATGCTATGCATTATATATTATGTTAAATCTCATTAAAAGAATTGGAACACAACACTTTCTTAGAGTTTAGTTTCTCCTTTAGTTTTCAATTAATAATATTTACTACATATTCGCTGATTCATAGCCTATTTTAAATCAATAATAATTTTCCTGTTGAATTCAGTAGTTTCTGGATTAGGCTTAGGTATCTAGAGCTCTCTTTTGATGGTTTGAAGACTTAATTTCCAAGGTAACTTATTGTTTATATTGAAAATATGAACATATCTGGCAAGATAGACATCATGTGGCATTGCTTTGTGGTGTTGCCATAATACCATGGCTGGGGTACCACATAAAAATCTAGACAGATAGACATAGGTCGATAATATCTTTTAATATTGCAAGTGACAATTCAGAAGTTGTTTTGTCACCACTAAACCTAGCTACCATATATCTGTGCATAAAGTTTGATTTCTGCATTATGTTTGTACCCCTCATACCAAAATGCTTGTAGGTAATGAAAAATATCTTTCTGTGATATGGGACAAAGCAGGAATAACACTCTACAGACAGATTTGAAAGAGAAAAGTGATCTTTTGTTTGAGTATGCTTAAACTCAAAGGGTTTAGACAAAGACATTGCCTGCCCCAAAGGGTCATTCCTGTGAGATGCTTTCAAATGGCAATGGATCTTGAGGACACTCAGCACTTGGCAGCATTGGGTCTTTGCCAAATAGTGCCAAAAAGATTACTGCTTATTAAATAATAATGAAATTGAACTCTTGCTAGGAACTATTTCTATGCATGAAGAGTGTAGGCAATAATTTAGTTCAGACTAAGAATCATATAGAATTATATAAAAGGACAGATACTTTTATTTTTTTGTTCATTTCGTTCTGAAAGTGTTATGAGCATGATGCACAGCAATATGGGTGCACGTCAATTTTTTTTTCATCATTAGGGCCTTGCTGCATGCTTTCATTAAATCCATTTGTAGATTTCAAAAAAACAAACTTGAGTTTCATAACCAAGTTAAATATTATAATATACATATGCACTGAGAATTACATTCAGTTTAGCTGGGCATTTCTATTGTGGAGTCTCTGAAAACTGTTGTAAATACCATATGCTTTTTCATGCTTCCTTATCCTATGAAGCTATATAAATAGAAATTGTCTTTAAAACATATATTTTAAATACATATCTTTTTCATCCCATGTCATCTGATCAGCATTAAATCCTTTGTTCAGAATTGTTGCAATCAGCAGTCAACTGTGCTCATAGAATCATAATATCTCAAAAGTGTTTTCAAGCATTCTTTACCAACTACTATACTGCGTGTGCGTGTGTGTGCACACAGAGCTGTATCTCTTCTTAACCTGAAAGAAAATATTGTTTATTTCCTCTTGGTAATTCTGCTGTGGGAAACGTCGTATATTTTACAGCAGGACTGCAATCCCAGCAGTGGTCTAACAAACAATGGTCAATCAAATGTAGGTACATATAATAACCATAATTTAGTATAAAATGAATCTTCTTCTATTCTCACCAGAAAGTCTATTTTTACTGTGTTTTCCCTTGTACCTTATAATCTTTTTTAATTTCAGTTCTTTGGAAATTATAAACCTTGTGTAACTGGAAACCTATAGAAACTGTATACACAGCAGCATTTCTAAAACCACTAGAATAGAAAAAAACATTTTCATACCATCCCAGGTACAGAAAAACTGAGGTAATGAATCCAAAGCACAGTGAAGAGTGAGTGAGAGAAAGAAAGAGTAGGAGAAAAACAGACATAAAAGCTGCATCTCCTATTATGAAAACAGAAATATTTTTCACTTCCCCTATTTTTATCAGTTTGTCTCTTTCCTTTTTTGTCTCTCTTTTTTTAATGCGTGTATATCCTTGTTTTTTGTTTTTTGGCAGTTTATTGGTTTAAAATGTAGGTGCAAACTAGGTTTAGAAACAATACCAGCAAGTCATTAAGCAAGGAGTTGAGTTTGACATCCCTTTCCTCTTCAGTTGCACAAGTGTTCAGGAGAGGGGTTGAAAGAATGACTGCTGGGAAGCCAAATAGAGGAGAACAGTACCTGTGTAAAAGTGTGGCTCTCTGTCCCAGTTCTTAAAAGTTCCATCTCCTACAGATCACACTAAAGTAACTCCTGTTGATTTATATCATAACCAGAGATCAGAAACAGACACATTGACTTCAATAGGGCTACTAGCAAAAAAGGTACAGGATTGGCCCTCTGTGAGTCAATTCCATCCTCCCCACTGAGAAACGACTAATACTTTCTCTTAAATGATCACACTTGAATAACCACAGTATAAGGAAACTCAAATCCACTTAGGTGTCCAGGTCTTCTATAGCAAAAAAAATACTGAAATGCCAGAATGTACATTTTTTGCCATAGCTAATTCGGAAAAATAGCTAATTACCACTGCATCACAAAGGTTTCTAAGCTCTAAAAGATTTTAAATTACTACTGCACTTTTCAAGTGAAAGGAGGCATAAACTCTACAGGATTTTTAATGTTTAGAAAGGTGTTCCATTTTCTCGTAATCTGGTCATAAAAATATACAGCTGGTAACTCTTAATTCCTTCTTGTCTTTCTAATGTCACCTGTAGTTTACAGTATTACATATAGTATTGTACATATACAATATTACATACATATAATAAATATGAATACACATCTGAAATGTAATTGCCATAATGGATCTGTAAATATTTTAAGGGGTAGCACTAGTATGCCTTTTACACATAGAAATGTAATTAAAAACAGGAAAAGCTATATGTAGTACTTTAAATGGATTTGATTTGGACAGAGTAAATATTTAACAAAATGTGTTTTAGAACCTGATCTTGCAAAAACTGATGCTTCTGTTGTTTCTGTGCATGTTTATGTACCAATCTCACTAACTGTGTGGGTAAAGTTACCCATGTGCTACAGTGTTTGTGGTATTGGGCCTTCCTTTTGGTTCTCGTTTAGTTAATAAATCTATTCCTTGTTATTTCCCTATTGCATTTTACTTTTACAGTACCAGCACTTTGTTCTTCAATGAGGTTTATTTTGTTACAAGGTACTTAAAAAGACATCAACATATTTCACTGAGTGTATTAAAGCATTTGTCTTTGAGTCTTTCTTCAATAAATAGTCTTATTGTGCAAGTACACAGTCACTTCTGGTTGGAAAGTGGATAGATGCCTACCTATTACTTTTACAGTGAATATCTAAGACAATAGGAAAATTAAAAGACTTCCAAGGAGTTTTTCCCAAGGCCAAGATCCCTACTAACCAAAAATATATGCAGTTTTCTGGGGGCATGGTGTATCCTAGGAAGAAACATGTGGTGGCTAATCTAAGCAGAATAGGTGATCTTGGAGTGCAAATCAAAAAGGAAAAATAGCCTGCTTCCAGAGATGGAGGGTATAAATGAGTTTTCTATTCTCGTTATGACCCTCCTATCCTGTCTATTGAAGTGGTTGTATGACCACCACTGATAATGTCTGAACACCTTACACACCAATGAACTTATCCTCACAACAGTTCCCTCAGACAGGGCTGTTTTTATCTCTCTGCTGGAAGTGGGCAGCCTTTGGTAGTTAGTTGACCTCTCACCCCCTAGAGTTCTAGTGGGTGAATATGAGTAGTGATGGAAGGGGAGAAATGTGGGGCTTAGTAGATTTCAGATTTAGTAAAACATCAATGGTCATTAGAGAGAATGGTCTGTTCTCCTGTCCCCTAGGGTAGTGATGAGTAAGGGTTGGATGGCCTTGATTCTTGCTTTCCAAAATTTGTGTTGGAGAGTGGGGAGAAAGGGAATCAGACATAGACATAGTGGTGATATCAGAGGCTATATTCTAGCTATCCAATGCGAGTTATTAAGCTCCCTTGTTTAAAAGGTCTCTTTCTTATATATCTTTCAGAATTCCAAGTTTGGAAGACTGGAATACTTCAGTCCTGAGGGGCCACCTCACCTTCTTTCCCCCAATTCATCCTGCCACCATTTAACCAATTTTAGCAGGAGCAGGGTTTTATCAAGAATGGCTGGCTGTCAGCTTCTGCAATACAAACAAATCCTTTAAAATGGCTCCATGAAAACAGAATTACCTGGATGTGGGTGTTGGTGACCTGACCTATAGTGGGTGTCCCTGGCTGCATCTGGGTATCTGTCACTGGGTAACTCAAGAGAATGGAAGGCCATGAGTGCCGAGGTAACTCAGATAACTCAGATTCAGCTTACTCCTCTGCTTGATTAAGAACAAAGATTTTCATCCCAGTCCTCATCAGAGCACTGACTTGAATTTACACCAGCTATGTCCTATGCCATTAACCTAGCCACCCAGGTATAGTGTCTTTTCTTCCCTCTAAAACAAACAAACTTCTTGACAAAGTCTGAAATGTCTCCACAAAACATTGCAGTTTGCACAAAACAATACATTTTACCAAAATTTCATTTAAGTGAAAATGTTCAAATCAGCTCCAGTATCCATCCATCCATCCATCAATGCTGTGATATCTTTAAACACATGAACCATATCCTTTCTTCCCTATGATACTATTGTCATGAATCTGACTCCTTTTTTTTTTTTTTTCCAAAATCAGCAAGAGCTTAGGACAATTTGTAACTTCATCTCTGGACTTCCAGAGTCATGGACAGCAATCCTATTGCAAGAAGAAGCAGCTTCTCTAATACTGAAATCGTGATATTGATCATACAATACTGGTGTCCGGCTGGAAAGTACCTCATTGTTGTTAGGTATTATAGGCAACAACAAAGGGAGTATCAAAATCACAATGTCTGTTCAAATGTGTTCTTTTATTGTATAAAATCTACAAAGTTTGCAGTATCTGGACTCAATAGTAACTATGGTAAATAATTCTCTTTTGGAGCTTCCTTTTTATGAGTAGTATTATATTTGTCTTTATTGCTTGGTTGTAAATCAGGAGAATGAAAGATTGCACTGACAAAGTTCTAATGGTGGTTTGTTATATTGCAGTGACATAAAATTCATGTCCAATAAGCCTCCTTCAACAATTGAGTTCATTCTACGAAGTGAATGAAGTCACTCATGTAGGTAAGCAACCTTGTTGATTCCCATGAACAATGTACAGGCCCCACAATTGTTTTACACCATGAAGTTGAGCAGAATAGAATCCACCTTTTCAAAAAGGTCCATACCAGTTGATTGGAGATTTGAATAATACAACTGTAGAATACAGATATATGACTGCTAATGTCATTGTAGCAGTTTAAAAAAGAAAAAAAAATCTTTGCCTCAATCACAATAAATGTACCCAAGGGTATGCCGCAGAAACCTGAAGACTAAGGGAGATGGACATTTATAAAAAATAAGTGAATTTTTTTTCAATTCCTATTTTACCTTTATGATACTTATGCTGCTTACTGTATGCATGTGGGCAAATGTTTTGTCCCCAAAGGGATTTGGGGGAGTTGAGGGGGGGAAACTTAAAAAAAAATTCTCTTGTCTTATCATTCTTATAGTTGTCACTTCTTCTTGTTCACTGAGGACTAGCTTCTTGACTAAGTGTTCTGCTGCTGTTGTGGATAGTATGGACCTGGCTTCTAGCATGGTGCTTGTGCAGAGCTGTAGTTCCTAATTATTCTCACTTGCACCACATGGTGAATTTAAAGGGTTGAGACCAGGCAGAGGCATGCCCATACAGGTTAATGAAACTGAGCAGCTGTATTGAGGTTTATGTGCAACATCCTTAAAGGGGTATAAACATGTTGTGTCTCCTGTACATCAGAAGCTCCAGGAGGAATTCTGTCTCTAAGGCAAACCAGTTCTGGTGAGTAAGGCAATATGGAGTCATCTATCTGCCTAGATGGCATAATCTAGTACAAAGGAACCAGTTCTATCACCTGTACTCATGGTGAGTAGCCCCTTAATCCACAAGTAATCTCACTGAAATTAACGAAATTTATAGGAGTAAGATTGGTGGAATAATGCAATAACTCTCTTTCTGTTCCATGGAGAGAATTTCTTAAAAATGGTTTCGGACCAATAGGTCAAATTACCGAAGGGACCAATGGTGTCAACCTTGTATTCACTGGTGAGATCCTAATTGGGTCCTAAACTTGTAATGGGAAAGGTAGTTACTGGTGTCTGGTCATCCATCTCCCTTTGTAACAGGTTAGTGTTTTGAAGGAGAAGGGGAAATCATTTTTTTTACCCACTTGTTTGGCTTTTTTCCCCTCTTAAAATGATTTTTCCTACTCTTAATTTAAAAAAAAAAAAACCAAAAACCCCACATAATTTTCCAGGTTAGTAACATTCCTTTTTTATTTGGTTTTGGAAACTGCTCCAGACCAGAATTTGACAGCATATTAAATTAACACAAAATAAATCAAAATAGAAACTTGTTGAATTGTGTGAACAGAATTAGATTAAATGAAATTAAACATTTTGAGTCAACATTTGTTCTGAACATTCACAATTGTGGAGCTTTAGCAGTAAATTCCATCTGTCCATAGCAAACAACCAATTTATTTTCCAGAGAGACAAATTGTATTTGTATTTAAAGTGCATTTTGAAAAAATAATAAACACAGCTATTCCCTAAGTAGAAATTAATCAACATAGAATAACTTATTAGCAATGAATGAATCCAACCATTATATGAAATAGATATAAAATTGCATAGAAGACAGCATTGGTTTATTCATTTTGTTGTATAGTTTTTATTGTATAACATTTAGGCCTTTGTCTTCCTGCTCTCAGATGCATCCCAGCATAACCTGTAAATCAGCTACACCACACATCTGCACAGTGAATTTACACTATGTACGCTAATGCAGACCAACACAAAGAGACAGCATTGTCTAGTGGATAACCTACAAGACCAGGAATCAGACTTTCTTAGTTCAGTGGTTCACTCTGCTACAGACTTGCTGTACTGCTTGACATTTCTGTAGCTCATCTGTAAAATGGGATAATATTTGTTTAAATGCAGAGGTTCTATGAGGTTTGATTTACTGTTTGCCAAGTGTGTGAGGATTCTTGGATGGAAGGCATTGTAGACATGCAAAGTATTTATCACAGGCTATGTCTACACAGGCACATTAGTTCGAATTAAGGAAGCTTAATTCGAACTAACTAAAGCCATGGCTACACTAGGCTTTCATTAGTTTGAATTAAGGGCTTCCTTAATTTGAACTAATAACTTCAAATAAGGTATTAGAAGTAAAGGTTAATTTGAACTAGTTAGTTCGAATTAACTAATGTGGCCATGTTAGTTCGAACTAATTTCTTAGTTCGAATTAATCGGCCCATTGAAGTCAATGGAAATTGCTAATTCGAACTAAGCAAGTGCCATGAATGGCACTTGCTTAGTTCGAACTATTTTTTTCTAGTTCAAATTAACTTAATTTGAACTAACTAAAATTAGTTTGAATTAGTTAGTTCGAGCTAACTAATTCGAACTAATTTTAGTAAGTGTAGACGTAGCCACAGTGAGTTATATCTGTAATGACATCTGAGCCCTGTAAATAGTATAATTTAGCTTACAGTCTGCATTATGGGTAAAATCAATCTGAGCCAGTGGGTGTCTTGTTACTGGTGTTGAGATCAAGACTAGAGTTGGCTGGGAATGAATATTTAATGGAAAATATCCTTTTCACTAAATACAAATTTACTATTGGAAAATTTGCAATTTTCCTGGGGGCGGAGGGGAGGTGGAGGAAGAGATTTTTTTGGTAAGGCATATTGAAATGATGGCTCCCCAGCTTCATGCCTGCAAGGCTCTAGTCAGTTTCATTTTCTGCCCGCAAAGTTTTCCAAGAAGGCAGATAAGAACATAAGAATAGCTATAGTGGGTCAGACAAAAGTCCATGTAGCCTAGTAGTCAGTTTTCTGAGGGTGGCCAATAATGGATGCTTCAAAGAGAATGAACTGAACAGGGCCATTTTTGAGTGATTCACCTCTTGTCATCCAGTCCCATATTCCAGCAATCAAAAGCTTAGGGACACTCAGCATGGGGTTGTGTCCATGGCCATCTGGGCTAACAGCCATTGATGGAACTATCCTCCATGAACTTATCTAATTCCTTTTTTAACCCAAAACAAACAAGGAGTCCTGTGGCTCTTTTAAAGACTAACAAATTTATTTAATTAATTACATTAATTTAATTTCTTATTTATTTAATTTGTTAATCTTTAAAAGTGCCACAGGACTTCGTTTTTGGGTTTTTTTCCCCTGAACTAGACTAACATGGCTACCCCTCTGGAACTTGTCAAGTTTTTAAACCCAGTTATACTTTTTTGTCCTTCCTAATATCCCCTAGCAATGAGTTCCACGGGTTGACTGTAAGTTGTGTGAAGAAGTACTTCCTTGTGTTTGTTTTAATCCTGTTACCTATTTATTTCATTGGGTTACCCCTAGTTCTTGTGTTATGTGATTCCCTCTTCCCCAGTCATCTTTTTTTCTGGACTGAACTGTCCCAGTCTTTTTAATATTTCATGTTGAAGCTTATCTTATTATTGCAAGTTAAAAAATTCTCCCCAATGGTTTTTTTTTTTCCTGGAAATCTTCCTTCCTATGAAAGATTTCATGTTTTTGTCTCTTAGATACAATTTGGGAGGACTTGTTTTATGTGAATAAAAGGCAAGGGATTTCCATTTTCCAGTCGACTCTAGTGAGGGCCTAGCCCTAAGTGTTTTGTTAGCCAATTGATTAAATTAAGACACAAAGTTTCATTGGGTCCTTATTACTATATGAGACATGCATTTAAAAATTTATGTTCTTCTCTAGGGTAATAACAGTGTGTTAAATAAAATTTAGGAAATAGGTATGGCTATTTTCAAATTTACATTTCTGGAAATGTAAAAATCTTCTTGTTCTGATATTTCATTATGTGAGTTTCCATAAGATATCAGGTTGAAAACTGAGTGAGTTATCAGGTTGAAAACTGCAGATATAATTTGGCAGGACTAATCACACTGGTTGAAAGAGTTTTTCCTGAAAAACAAATGAACAAAATTCTGTCCTCTTTATACCCCATTCAGTTCTATTAAAGTAATCGTATTGTGAGGCTGTAACTGAGGAAAAAACTTAGCCTTCTATCTGGCAGACTACTAGGCAGATAATTTTGACTAAATGAGCTCTCAACCAGTTCATGTTTCCATCTTGGTTGTCATCTTTCTAGGAAATACTGCTCCGGGAATTTGTACTGCCTATTAGATAATCATTCTTTCATCGCACAATGCTTCCATCTCCCAAAGCTGTAAAAATGTCAACTCCTACTGGGTTGCTGTCTACATTCACATGTCTGTATGGGAGATAATTTAGAAATGTAGTTTACTGTGTCCTAATATCAGAACTACTGTCTGCATTTTCATTTGCTGGACATGGAGCTATCCTTCTGGGAATTACATTTAAAAATATAGTAACCATTGTTGATATTTTGCAGATAATCTGGAAGATCTTTGAACTACTGAGGTTTTTAATCTTATACTTTATTTTTAAAAATGTAGTCAGACATCTAAAAATACTTGAACTGCTAATGATTAACTTTGCTATACCAATGCATTTCAGTTCCAGACTCCCATTTTTGATGTGTGTACGCATGTGTTTTTGGAGGGGAACCATTTAACCCTTTAACCACAGACAAATTAGCTATATCTGGGAAACGTTCGCTTTTTCACTGTTACTCAGTACCTTTTGACTTTTCTATGTCTGAATGAATCCTCTAGGGAAACTGTTGCCAAGATCTAGACTTGGTTGTGCAGTAGTGAAGAGGTTAACTGTTGAACCTCTGAAATACACCTAGGAATGGGATTTGAGGAAAGAGACTTCAGAGAAGAGTGATGAATGCAATAAGAAGATTGGCATGTGCATAGAAGTAGCTGGCTTCCACATATGTTTTTGACTTACTGCTTTGCTTTACCTCCTGCTGCTTCTCCAAGTGAATTCTTTTCCCCACTCCTCTTCTCATCTTCTGATTTCTTTAACCATACCACAGCATTAACTGCAACCTTCAAACTAAATGTTACGGCAGCAAGACCCAGGTGCTGAATAGTGATATAAATTTTTCTTGAGCAGCATCTGGAGCCTTGGCTGGCTATGCTGTGGAAAGTGACTGGCTCTCATACTGCTTGTATTGGCATCCAAGATTGCCTCAGGATCAGTCTGCTGTGGGGCTGGTTGGGATATACTACCCAGCTGGAGGCCATAGTCCTTTGATACTCCTGTCATTGTCAAGAATTTGTTTAAGTTTATATACCCAAGTATAAAATCCCGTTCAAATTTCACATGATTTCTTCCACATGTAAGACCCTCTAATGGTACAAAAGAGCTTGTCCCAAATCACTGGCAAAGAGACAAAGAGCTTTGGAGGACCTACTAGTCTGGCTCACTCTCTGACAAATTATCAATCCACCGGCTTCAGTATGGGCCACAAGGAATACATTAATTTCTGTGCTATATAAAGATTTTCTTCCATATAAAACCCGTTTGAGATGACAAGTTTGCAACTGAAAAGATTAACTGCTTTTGGTCTGAATTTTTTAAAAAAAGAAATAAATAAAACAAAGAAGCAGAAATTGTACATGCGGCAATTTTGGGAACGAAGACTAGCAGGCTGCTTAGAAACGCACATCTCAGTAGGTGCAGAACTGCAGACTGCAAACACTTCCTTTCCATGAGCCCTCTAAGAATATATGAGAAGTTCAAGCAATCTCTGATAGGGGAAAGAAGGTCTATAATTAAGATGATTAATATTATTGGTATTGTGCATGTAATAGTGCTGGGAAGTTGTTTTATCAATAATGCTTTTTTAAAATGTATTTTTGTTTCTTTTTCAAATTACAAAAAAATCAATAAGTACAAAACAGCCAGCCAATAATATTAAGGCTGTATTTATTCTAGATTTGAGATCACAACTCAGTGCTATTACTAGAGTAACCCACATTAGAAGGAACTGGCTGTTAGAACAGCACTGTGGATTCTGTAAGGCCAGTCCATATATTCTGGTTTATCCCTTCCTACCTCCAAAGTTTGTGGAGGGTTTTTTGTTTTCCTCCTCCCATCCTCACACTCTCACAGCTCTTTACAGGTCTCTTCCTACATCGCATCAAGCTTGAGATTTATACATCATCCCTGTTGCCAGTACACTGCATGTACAGACCTGCTCTGATAGCTGGTTCTACATCATTGGTTTGGGATCTTGCTCCTCCATACATTCTTTACATGAGCAGAAAGAGAGCACACAGACTGTTTTGATAGGAGCAGTCTTGCTTACCTAGTCAGCTTCCTTAGCATAGAGAGTTACAAAGGCAGCTGCTGCCATGGTCAAAATCAACACTGAAACTTGAAAAATCAGAGGAGAGAGTAATACAAAAAATAGGTTGAGGTAGTATGGGAAGGGAGCCTAATAAAAGCATTTCAGGGCAAGGTTCTTGATTACTAATTATTGAGAGATAAATAGTGGCAAATATAAGTCACAACTCAAGCATTGGATTTCATTCTGTGACATGGTTGTTTGTAGAAATTAGTCCTAAATTTTATGCAGATCAAACAAGTATCCTGACGTACGTCAACTCTATCGCTGCAGTGAAAAATAATCTAATGGAAGGATGGCAGACTGTCCTATTGGCTCATTCATCTTATTGAGCAGTTTTCAGTTCTGTTTAACAGTAAGTATTCCAACAAGGATCTTAACTGATGAACATAGTAACAACTTCCAATGATATCATAAGAACCAGGAAGAGTAAGAGCAGATCTGCATGCAGAACAATATTAAGAATACATACTTTAAATTATTCACTGCAAACCCAAAATAACCAAACTGTGGTAAGCAAAAGTCCTATTAATCCAAGTTTCATTTATATAAAGTAGGGTGGTTCTGTTCCTCAATGATAAGTCTCGCTTTGGGAGATGTTTAACAGATCTTAACTGCTGAAGGACTCAAAGGCAAGATTGCTGCTTTGGAAATGTAGGCCATCTTCCTCAAGACTGTCCAGCAAGTTGTAACTTCACACCAAGCTTGTGGAACAACTACCTAAGAGCTCCACTGGGAAGATAGTTAGTGGAATCCCCCTTACTGTCTTCAGATAGAGTATTCTGGAATGCATGACCTCTGACTGTGGTTACATTAGTGTAAATTGGAACTAACTAAGCAAAGTGAATTGAACAACTTCAGACCTTATCCAGTGCAGCTGAGTTCCAGATCTGGCTTCATTTCTCATTTGCTAGCTGTTTTTCCTGACCCACCTCCTTCCTTCTGTTTAGTATCCTATATTTATTCTGCATGCTTACTGAACTCTAAATCATCACAAGTGTAATCTTTGCTATTGATGGAGCTTTGTCTCCTTTTAGTGATTAAACTATGTGGAGATTTAAATCTGCTTTTGTCTTCAAATTAATAATACTGGTCCTTTAGCTCCAGCAGAAGAGATTCACTCTTTTAGATCCAGAATTTCCAAGTTCTGGTTCTGTTCAATTATCCCAGAGGTGCAGAATAATTTACGCCATTGTTCACATTGTAGTCAAATTTGGCCCACTTACTCTGGACTGAATTTGATCTACTGTCTCTACATTTTATATGGAAAACCTAGAGCCCTTGATGCGAAAGCTTTTAAAATAGCAACCAAGTGTGTTTCCTTGGATCACAGCTGTATCTTTAGATTTTGGAATGTATATTATGTATATCTTTTAATGGATTATGCATATTTTTTAGATTAGTTCACTATTTTTAGAGAGCTAACCATCACTGTTTCTTAAATTCAATGTAGCCTAATACGGTAAGTAATAAAAAATGATTCACTCATCAAATTCAGACTTGTGTTGCAATTTACAGATGTTACTATAATCTTGCCACTTCTTAACACATTGCATACATATCTCAGATACACGGTAAGATTTAAATGATATCTGAAAGCTAAATCACATGCAGTGCATGGCTATTCCAGAGTGTTGTATCTAGCCTGAACAGCTGGACAGGAGCTAGACAGATGTGGAGAGCAGTGAATGGGAATCATGACTGGAATTGCCTCCATTGGCCTGCATGTGAGGGGGAAAAATGAATGATCCATGCAGTGGGTTCTTTGGGACTGGCAAATCTAAGCCTTGCTCCCTACCGAGCCCTTCTCATCCCTGCAAAGAGAGGTGCTGTGGAGTACAACTAATGTGATACAGAGTGAGTACGTAAGCATCTCCTATGCACCACCCTGCCCCCTAACCTCAAGCTTCATCACACTTGTCCTAAACTCACTTCATTTGCTAAGAGACTCTCTGCATGCTATGGGTAAAATTTACCCCATATATGTATTCAGTATTTCTTAATTATAACAAAAGATATGAAAGTAGGCTGTGGGAGGGTAAGGAAACTTTTATAAATTTAACATATACACAAAGGTAACTAGAGTGGAGAAACACAGCCACCAACAACACAAAGGAGCTTCAAGACAAAAATCATTGTTTCTGTTGATCACAGTCCTATAAAACTCAAAACCCCTAGCATTTTCAAGAAAGAAGTGTAAAGGACATACTTTTCTTGTGGTGATGAAAATACTTCAAAACACTAAATGACAAATGCTTGTAGCTGATAACAGCAATAGTAACATTAGGTTCTAGCCACGCTTCACAAGACTTAAAGTCCTTTTATTTATGAGAAACTGTAACTGATCATTGTTTCATTTTTACAGCAGCATAAACAATCATATAGTAGTTTATTTCATACTTTAACCAGCCTCTGCTTTGATAAGGCAACCTAACACCAAAAGTCTGGGGATGTGTGTATGGAGTTTCAATGACCTTTTGTCTTTTTTCTTTGTGTTTTAACAGAAAGGTCTTAATCTTTGCCATCTTATGGTCAAAGTTGTGAACATGTGCACACTTTTGAGCATACAGATATCTTAGTTTAGTCCTTAGTATTGGTTTACAAGACATCATAGAAAGAGACTCTTCCAGCTAGGCACCTCCTTAAATTCTTAGAAAGGAATTCTATTTAATGTGTGAGTAATTCTGTCTTTCAAAATGTAAAGAGCACATTTTATATCAACTGTGTCCCCTGACACTCTGTGAGACACGCTTATTTGAAATTTCATGCCTCTTTCTATGTAACGTCATCCATAAGTGATTTTAATTGTTAATTCTTTTGCTTTTAATTGTTTCTCCAATTAACTTTGGCCCTATTTAGCATTTCCCCATTAAAGAAAAAAAGAGAACAGGCCTGATCACCATACCTTCATTATTAACTTGACTAATGGTAACAAACATGTGATACCCACAAAATCAATACGTTTTTCAGGCAAGAGCTAGGCAGCTTTAGCAGAAGGAGCAGAATGCTGGCAGGAGAGAACCTGAAGGTACAAAGGCTGGGGGAAAGAAAAACCCTACCTGAAGAGAGCAAAGTACCTTTCCCACACCTGGGAGCCAAAGGGGGAAAAAACCCCTTCCAGAAGGGAAAGATAGAACTAGACATTTGGTTTGGAAACTACCATGCCCAGTGGGACACTTCAGGGGTCAAGAACCTTCCCTGGTGAGGAAGACAGGAAGGATCTCTGTCTGAGCAGGTTATGGACATTAAGTCAAGAGGCATGGGAGAGTAACCCAGGGAAAATAGCAGCTTTCCAGAAGCCACAACATGAGGCTGCTATTTGTAGGGTCCCTGGGACATGGAGTCAAGGGTGGGACACCCATCACTACCAGTTATTCACTGAAGGGTCGAGAGTCCCAGTGAAAAGACAAGGACCTGTGAGAACCAGAAACAGGACTGAGAGCCAACAGGGAACGGCCATTTTAGACAGGCTGTATTACCCCTACCAATAGAAGGTGGAAGAACTGGAAGGAAGCACTGGATCCACCGAGGTAGAGGAAGATCTTTGTCACACACCCTTACACATATTATTATTATTATTATTATTATTATTTATTATTTATATTTTATTTTATTTATTTGGATTATGGTATCCTGTACATTATGGTCTGTACATTACTCTGTGAATAAACTCACATCAATCAGTGGGACTACTCATGGAATAAAGAATGATGGAAGGATGAATTGGGCCCTTTGTGATCCATAGTCAAGGAATATGTTAAAGTATTTTGGTCCCACTTTACTCTTCATATGTAGTTTACAAGACATAGAAATTTTTTAAATTAGAGCACCAGCACGATCGCCCAAACTGAATGGCTCCTGCTATATTTTTTTCCTTCTTTCTTCTTTTCTATGCGGTAACATAAGTAAAATAATGTAATAATACCTTATCTGATCTAATCCCACAGCATCTTGTTTTTAACACTGGTTAGGTATGCATGTATTTTTCTCTTATGAAAATTCAGTAGGATTGCAACAAAGAAGGAATGTCACAACTGGTTTTTGATGCTGAAGTTCCACTATCTAGATTGGTTTTCTTCTCATAATTAAAGAGAAAAAGAACAGCTTTTCTTATCCAATCTGACAGAAGTTATGTAAATTTTGTAGCTAATGTTCAGACTGTTACAGACATATGGCTGCAGCAGCACTGCAAAAGAATTTTATATAATCTTCTGTCTCTCTTATTTCAAGATATTTAAATAAATAGTCTCAGTAAGGCGAGCATAGGTAGTACATGTATTCTTGGAAATTTGTTTGAAATGCTTCAGGTAATGCTGATTTGTGCCCCATGACTTGGAAACTTGTCACCAATGAACACTGGCAATATTTTTTGAATTGGCTGTACCATTTAAAAAATTCTAAAAAACTTTCAGCCTTCTATAAAATATACCTTAAAAAAAAACAGCTTGAAGACTTAAAAAAAATATGTTTTCCAACATAAGTGGAAACACAGACTCAATGAATCTGTAATAATGTAAATCAGGAGTGGGTCCATGCAAACACATGTTGCATTATACTACTTTCAGACCAATGAAAGGAGCATTAGGACCTTTATTTTACACATCATAGTTTCAGTCCTCTGTCCTGATTTTAATGTGCATAATAAATTCAGAATCTGGCAGAAGTAGACATTTAAAAGCTACTTGCAGGTAAATTGAATATTGTATATTTATTGACCTATAAATAAAATACATGCTTGAGTCATCTCAGTTCTTTAGCCAATAGGGAGTTATCTGGTTAGATTGCAGTTCCCATGCTTTTAAATGTGTTTAATCTTGAGACCTAAAATACGGAAGATCTATCTATCTATCTATCTATCTATCTATCTATCTATCTATCTATCTAAAAACTAGCATACAGAGAAGCTATGTTGAATTTGCAATACTCCCTGGAGATTTTGGAATCCATACATTGACAAATGAATAATAATGATGCATAAATATAATTTTCCATCTGTTATTACTATGATATTGATCTTCATTTTACAAAACCACTTCAGTTACCAATAGTCTAATTTTCTTTTTCTAACAGCTGGGTGTAAATTGGAGCTACAAAATATGCATATGCTCATATGCTCAGATCTAGATATGGATTTTTGCACATATGAAATTAGCAGTTGTATATGCAAATCAGCATGCAATGATTGATATGGTTACATGGTACTTTTGCTTGCATACATATTTTTCTGGGTGAAGCTTTAGACAATATAATAATTTAGAATAGATTAGAATGGGAATTGCTTACATATAAATTTGCAATAAAAAACTGTCCGGGTAAAGTTCTAGATAAGGAGACTCCCCCTTGCTCTACAGCAGAGGTGCACAAGCTTTTTTGGCCAAGGGCTAAATTGCATTTTCTAGGGCCACTCGAGGGCCTCAAATGCAACGTGTGGGGGCGGGGGGGAAGAGAGAGGGGGTGTCAGGTCATGTGATCCCCCCGCTCGCTCCCAGAGGGCCGCACAGAACATGCTCGCGGGCTGCCATGTGGCTCGGGGGCAGCAGGTTGTGCACCTCTGATTTACAGAAACAGAGCATTTTTTATTTTCATTGTATTGCAGGAACCCAATTTTAATCAATGTAATACATTCTCTGTGGTCAGGATATTAAAAAAATGCTCCAGAACTGGATTTATAATTGGTATTTGGGTTTATGGGATGGTCCTATGAATTTCTTCAAACTTTTCTGTATGCACACAGCTAATACTAAATCTGCTCATCTTAGTAGTGCAACTTTTAAAATGCCAGCATGTACCGGTAATTAACAAACAAAAAAAGTGCAGCTTGTTGTAGTGCTCATTTTTAATAACTGGCTGTCAGTATTTTAAGGCATGGGTATATGTTTAAGAGCTAATCAATATTTATGTGGTACCTATTTCTTCAGTTGTCCTCTTTCTAATTGATTATTGCAGCATTTTATTTTGGTTCAATACATTTTATAATTTGGAATACATTACAAATTCAAATCCCATTTTCCATTCTATTTTTTTTTTAAAGGACCTAATGAGGAATCTGTGAAAACTCCTTTAAAAAATTCAGTTCCATGTATACTGCTCCAAATTTTTAAAATAATTGTCTTTCCCAGGTTGAATTTTGAACTTGGATATATTCACAAGGGATGCATGAAAGCTAGTGTGAGCGCCTTTGAACAGATAAGGAGGATCAGCTGGCTAGTGTAAAAGGCTGTAGCAGAGTGGGGCTCTGATAATTGTTTTTGGGACACTGAAAATGTTTTTTTGCTGTCTCTGTCTTTTTCTCTTCCTTGAGCTCTGGCTGTTTTCAGATTTTGTATTGTTTTCATCTTTCTGTCTGGAAACGAATCTCTGTGTCCTTGCGATGTTTTTCTTAGAAGTTCCCATATTCTGCAGCTGGGAGGGGTTCCTTTCTAACCTATCAGAAACTGTATTTAAATTCTGTAACATGAACTAAGTCTATTAGAGAAGCTGTTACTATGTCACAAGTTGGAGATTTCCTTTGTTCTCTCCCCGTGAGCGCTCCCATATTCTGCTGTCAGTAAAGGCTTGCTAATCACACTTAAGTGACTTGAGCTTTATTTATAGAGTCTTCTTTGTCACTAGCCAATGAGTAAGTTCTTGCTGGTAGTGCTAGAGGTCAACCAAGGGCTCTGGAAGCTTTGTAGAATTTGAGGGGGGTCAACAGAACCAGTCTTTTTAACATGGGCATAGTTTGAGGGCCAGTGGTCATGTTGCTCCCGCCCCTCAACTGCAGGTGCAGCAAAGAGCCAGCAAGGACTTACTTCGCAGCATTGTTGTGCTCCAGACTGTAAGCCGTGGGCTAGTGTATGGTGGCACCAGAAGGAGCTAAGCTTCACAGTGGGAAAGCTGATCACTATTATCTTCACAGCAGTAAAGCACAATGCCTGCATGTGGGACATGGCCCTTGCTCCCTGCCTGTCAGTTCTAGCACCATTGAGTCAATGGTTCAAATCCCTGAAGAAACTTGGTGGAAGAAATGAAAATTATGGGACCTTTAAATCAAGACTGGCTGTCTTTCTAAAAGAATGCCATGGTTTCAAACAGAAATTGTAGGCTTGATGAAAAAATTACTGGGTGAGGTTTTATGTTCTGCCTTGTTGAGGAGGTTAGACTAGAGTATCATAATGGTCAGTTTAGCCCTTAAAAACTATGACTTTAGCCTTTTGTGTAACTTAATGATAGCAGAGAACAAAATGTTCCTATTGTTATTCCTAAAATTGTTTGTTAGCTTCATAAAACTGTTGTACTTAGAAAATGAAAAACTAGCAGGATCTTTTTCAGGGGGACAAGGCAAGGCAATTTGCCATGTTTATTGTGAGTTAAACACAATTATGTTAATAGCTAATATTTAGTACCCCCACACACACGTTGTTGGTCATGTATAGTTACCAGTCCTGATTGTTGCTTGAGTTCGTGGCTGGCATTCGCAGTTCATGGCAGCTACCTGGCCAGGGAAGCTGCACATGAGGAAGAGCTGGGTCTCTGTCAGGCGGGCACATAGCTATGCACCAAAGCTCTTGGATGCTGTGCAGAACATTACCCAAAGCTCTGCAGTCTCACCCATCTTTTATCCATGGATCTTGCTATATCATGCTGCCCCAGTGTACTGTATGACCATGAGTCATCAGTTAATGGCAGATGTGACTTTGATCTTGTTCTTGATGGGGCTTTTTGTCCCTTTCTTTCTAGGGTGGATTCTTCTTGCTTTTGCAGGGTTTGTCTGCATTGTTCTTCAGCCATTAAGGTGGTGCCAGCAGTTTGTCATCAGGACAGACTGGTGTAGGAGACTGATCGCATCACACACACACACCCTTCATTCACACATCCAAACTAAGTTCACATTTAAACAAAGGTTCAGCAAAACTTAGGCTGGGCAATACAAAATAAAGAAAACAATTCAAAATGGAGTTTAGGTTACAATATGGAGTTACAAATGAATGAATGAGCATGGTATTTTTATCAATTCTATGTAAATTCATCTTTAGCGCTATAAAACCCTCAGAGGTTTGGAAATCTGGTATTTTGAGTATCCCCCCCGCCCCCTTTTTCTTCTAATATATGTTAGATATTATCTTCATATATGGGAGCATCAATATTTGGGGATTTGAACAGACTACCCAGGTCTAGAAAGTTTTGACAATATTTGAACAAAAGGACCACTACAAAACAATGCAGTATAATGCAGTGCTTCAGTCAAGAGTTCTTTTTCATCAGTGCCACCTTAGGTTTTGACTAAAGGCACAAGGTGAAAAATGTAGTCCTTTTCTCTAGAAATAACTCATCTATGTATGCCAAATACTACAAATGTGGGTGCCTAATACTAGGCACCAAGCTACCTGAATAAGTGTGGCCTGATTTTTAGATTTCCGAGCATTGACATCTCCAACTACTTTTAGTGCGAGCCATGGGCATAACCCTCAAATGTCAGTCCCAAAATAACAATGTTCCTCACTGTTCTGATTTCCCATTGCTATTATTGTTGACAGTTATTTACATCAGAAGTAGGGAATCATGAAACTTAGATTAAAGAAAGTTATTTGCACTACAGTAATGGACCCTACACAATTTTAAATTTAATGCATAAATAACTTTTTGCATGTTCTTCATTTTGACCCTTTGTCACACATTCCATCAAATTTTTGGTCTGTGGCTACATGAGAGATATGACTAAGTGCTTAGAATCAGACAGCACTGATAGTTAAGTTTCCTGAGATTTTCAGTTGCTTTTAACTTTGGTAAACTGTAACTATTCAGTATGAAATTTTTCATTCTGGGTGCCTGTCTCAGAATGAATTTCCAAGAGCAATTCGGCAATTCAGATATTGTAGTAAAGACTAAGGAAAATACATTGTTCTGCCCATATGAGGAAAAAAATTAACAACTGTCTTCTTGCAAACTCTGTCACTCGCATCCCCATCATTTGGAGCAGGGAATCAAAATGTGTGAAGGGGAGTAGAAATAACATGTAATTATGTAACTAAAGATTGTCATAACTCATACATACAAGGGAGAATGAATTAAAGTTGCACATGGAACCTAAATTTGCATTTACTAACTTTTCAATGTTTGACTTTGCAACATTAATGTTCTTTTAACACAGTTTTAATGTGTAATCATATGCATACTAAAATAAACCAAACCCTGGGAAATTGTATGCACAAAACATACTTAGGTTGCAAAGTCAAACACTTGGAAGTTAGGAATTGCCATTTCTGTGGTTGCCAATATAGACTTAATTCTTCCCCTAGTCTGTTCGCTGAACAAAGCAGGGATCTGCAGGGGAAAAAGTAGTATGTGATACGAAAAACATATCTTAATGCATATGCACATAGGAGCATCCTTCTATTCAGTTATTGTTTTGGCCTGCTGGGAAATTTCCTCAAGGAACACAAGTAAGAGAAAGGAAATGGCAATTTTTACTTGTGTTACAACTTGGTGAATTCCATTTGAGAAAGAAAAAGCATTTCTCCAGCCTCAAAACATTATCCAAAGTAGAATTCAAAAGCCTGTTGTAAACAATGAAGGTTGCAAAATCTTTTATCATGGCTAGTGTTAGACAACCTAAACATAGGGCCAAATGTAGGGGTATCTCCCAACTTCTTTTATAATATACACTTTGTTTATTTGTTTATTTGAAATTCTGCAGCTGAGATGGGATTTTAGTTTTAGTGCTATAGAAAGTGATTTTAGATAAGCATGGCTACTAATTATTTCTGTTTCTTTCCTCGTTTTTCATAATAGCTCGCAGGACACATTAGTTCACTTTAAGGGCATCTTTCTTGCTCAATATAGATTTGTATATGGAAGGTGTTAGCATGTTAGGGATTGGTATCAGCAAGAGCAATATCTTTGCTTGTTATATGCATACTGATCAGCTTTATTCATTGCTCATGTGCATTCAAATTAAATTGGTTTTGATGATGGAATAATTTTGCATTAGCTTTCACTGTATTGAATGATGTGGAAATCAAAGTGTGGAACTGGCAAAGAATGAATATTCTCTAGGAAGTAAGATGGGAAGGCACTTGAGAGGCTTGTGTAGTCAATCACCTACAGCAGATGGTATCCCTTTGAGGGAAGCAATATACAAAATAGAGGAGATACAGATGAGGCTATACTACATGAAGCAAACCTTTCCAGGCTTTCCAAGCATGAAATTCCCATTGGCTCAGATAAGAGCTCCATGCATAGAGGGGCTAACTGTTAACTACCATGAGGTCCACAGGGACTGGGATGCATTCTTGTAGCATTTCTCTGGAGAACAAGGATGATGGCACATTCTGGTCCCCAATGAAAGAATGAAACTTGTTTTGATATAGGAATAATCAACTCTATCCTGATTTATGAATTCTATTTCTCTGTAGGAAGACCCACTCTGGGGACTCAGTGTCCTATATATTTTAATCTAGGAAAATTAAGTTAGGTGGGATTTGATTGAGGTACTCAGGTTTATAATACTTGTAGGGAGAAAAGAACCTGATCAACCCAACTCACTTCTTATTGTGTCTCAAAATATGAAGAAGTCATTAGTTATAACTAATGGTTAGAAAGCTGGAACAATTAAAAGGGATACTAATATAGTGTATGGGCAGCCCATAGCTCTCCTGCTGCAGGAGGTCACCTTGTCTAGGGCAGGATTTGAAAGATGGGGGCAGGGAGGGGCTGGATCATTTAATGACATTTGAGGTAATGTAGATTATGATAATGAGAAAACTCAATAGATTGTAAATTCACCTTCAAGGTGTCAGGAAGGATTATGGAACCCTTATGCTGCAGGTCTACATAAAGAATCCCTTTGGGTGCATCTACACTTACAAATTAAGTCAATTTAAGGAGGCTTAAATCAATTTAATTTACTCCGCATCTACACTGGGCTTTCCTTAATTCGACTTAAGCTGCTCCTTAAATCGAATTAAGGAAATGTTAGTATGAATTAATAACACCTCATTTTAATTCGAACTAGCGCTTAAATTGACTTTATTAAATCGACTTAAGCCAGTGGAGATGCGGAGTAGTGCCTAGGTGGACCTTTTTAAGTCGATTTAAAATGTTAAGTCGACTTAATAAGGTCAAAATGGGGCCACATCTACACTTGAAAAGTTAAGTTCACTTCTGTTAAGTCGACTTAATAAGGTCAACTTTAAGTCGACTTAAAGTCGACCTTATTAAGTCGACTCTATAAAGTCAACTTAATTTTTCAAGTGTAGACATAGCCTCTATGTGCAGCATTGTATAATTGGGTAGATGCATTCTGGAATGTTTCACCTGCCTGCGGATTATCAAGTATTGAACACTGGCAGAAGCATTAGGGTACTAGACTAGATTGGGGCAATGATCTGAACTAATATGGTATGCACTCAAGTAGTGGCTCGGATTATAAAAATTGGTTGGAGAAATAGTTATAAAATGAATATTATTTTGTTTAGCACTAAGAATGGACTTCACAATTATAGTCACTATCCTAAAGATCTTACAAGAACTAGGTTAGGCAAATATTTTATCTCTGAAAAGGAGTAGCAAACTGAAATGGAGTTGAACTGGTCTAAGCAACTAAAGATTTTAACTGGCGTATGTAAACTGGCGTATGTACTATCTTCAGCGATTTTCATTCCCTATAGCCTGGGAATAGAGATATAAAATGAGATTGTTTTAATGGAAGGAAGTGCAATTGCAATTTTAATGCACCTGCATAATCCTGGGCTTCTCTGCATCCCCCAGCATAATTTATACAGATGTGGGGAGGGCATTTATTATGCCAGTCTCCTTGGACTGCCATAAGCAATGAAGCACTGACCACAGTCATCATGCTATATGCATAACCCCTACAGGACATGCTGGAGGATTCTTAGAAAGGAGATTTATAGCTGTCATCTGCATTGAAATTCTTCCCTATCCAGAATAGGGCTTTTACAGCCCCTACACCTTTTATTTGATATACAAAAACTAGACCAAGGATGAGGACTAACACATAGGATCTGATTCTCTTCCCACTTATGCTAATTTAACACCATTAATCTCAAGAAGTTCAATTCCTGATATATGCTAGTCCGAGGGCTGGCTTGACCATATACGACCATATACTAGGTGGTCGCCTAGGAAGCCAGGCTTTAAGGGGTGCCAAATTAGACAGAAATGAACTTTTTTTCTCTATTTAAAATAATATATTAACATGTTATTATTTTTCTCTATATTGAATTGTGTGGGGAGCGGTGCCAAAGTCATAGTTTGCCTAGACTGCCAAAAACCCTTGGGCTGGCCCTGGCTAGGCCAAGTGAAAGCAGAATCAGGTCCACAGTAACTTTTATTGTTCTCTTACAGATTTTCTTTCATTTTCAATTAATAGGAATTGCTACCCCAATAACAAAACATTAAACAAACAAACAAAAATAAAAAACAAAAACAAACAAAAAAACCCCACCAAACCATAGTCAATAGATCTATTGCAGCCATTGCTAGGGAGTTTGTTTTCAGCAAATCAGATGTGTCATTGCTGAATAATCACTATCACAGTTAAAAATGTGCACCTTGTTTGTAAGTCTGAATTTGTCTAGCTTCAGCTTCCAGCCACCGGATTATTTCATACCGTTCTCTGACAATGAGAGATCTGGAACGGCAACCTCCTCTTAGTTAGCAAGAATGGCTTATTCAGACTTTGTCTGTTGGGAGGCTTCCATCCCTGACCTAATTGTCCAGTGCCTCACAATACATTTCTATTAGTTCTGGTGGGGGATGTAAGGCAGTCAAGGTATTGGCTCTTCTGGAGAAGAAGAGGAACTATGTGCCCCCCACCTCCCAGGGTTCTGAATCTGTGCTATTGAACTAAGGTAAACCACTGAGCTGCAGAGAACTTTGATCTGTGGATGCAGACAGGGACAGCATTTAAGCCATTGCTTTTCTGGGCAGTGTCAATTTCTAGCCTCTGCTGCCTTTCCTTATTACAAAGAGAAAGAACAGACAGGAATTTTGACCTAAGAGACTGTCAGACCTCGGCTAAAACATCTAAAAGACTGTGTGGGCGTTGCTTCTGTAAATGCTCCAGTAAAGTTATAAGGGTATAAAAAATTGTGCCAGCTCCTGTTTTTCTCTATGTGGCTTGGCTAGATTTAGTGCTTTTGGACGTTGTCCCTGCTGCTTCAGATGCCTCTTGCAGCTGTTTGGCTACTGGCTGAGATAACACTTGAGGTTTAGATAATATTTCTTTCTCTTTTCCCTCAGTTCTAATCTTTATATGATCATCAGTATCATTTTTCACTTTATGTTCCCATTTCTCATGTTTCAACATTTTACTGAGATTTCACCATGGTTTCTCCTAGTGGCTGAGGTGCTGCAATGCATCAAGGCAATTCCAAGATGTGGTTCGTCATGGGAGGTGTAGGCTAGCTGAGGAACAGGGACATAGGGTAGAGTGGAGACATGGGGGAAGCAGAACTATAATTTCCACAAGGCACTAATGTGGCTCGGGTGGACACAGATTAATGGAGACCTGTTAAAACTTGCTAAAATCTATTTTTTCCCCATAGAAAATGTTGATGACCATGAAAGACCCATTTTTCAACAACCACCACTACAGTATAAGTTGCTCATTTTTCTTTTTCCAATAAAACAAGCACACCATATTTCCCATACAAAACAGAATGAACAAGTAGATTGCAAAGATGTTGAGCAGATGCAGCTCTCATTGACTCCACCTGGAGCTGCAGTTTCTGGCACTTTTAAAAATCAAGCCCAGTATGTAGTGAGATGGACAACCCAATCAATAAAAAGGTGGACAAGCATTCCTTTTTCTCCCCTTTAAATTATTTCTATTATTATTTAATACCAACATGAAATTTCCCTGCATCACTTCAATATTCACATTGGTAGTGCGAGTTTTCATGATCATCAAGTTAAGACTTGGTAAGCAAAAACATTATTGATGTGGAATTTAATTTATAACTTCTGTCTCCTTATCTGGTTTTAGCTGTTAGTAAAAACAAGTAAACAATTAGATCTCCTATCAAACCTCAATGAGAAAATTTCCAGAGGGATAGCCATGTTAGTCTGTGTACAGCAAAAACAAGTGTCCTGTGGCTCCTTAAAGACTAACAAATTTCTTTGGGCATAAGCTTTCATGGGCTCCAACCCACTTCATCAGATGCATGAAATAGGTTGGAGCCCACAAAAGCTTATGCTTGAAGAAATTTGTTAGTCTTAAGGGTGCCACTGGACACTCATTTTTTTTTCTGATTGAAAAAATGTTTGGTCTTCACCTTCAAAGAAATTTTCTTTCAATTCCTTTTTAGTTCCTGTTTTCATTCTAGAGGGAAAAAAACTAAGCTACTACTACTAATTTTTATTATTATTATTCCTGAATATGCCTGCTAATGTGTCAAAAGTGGACAGGTGGTTGCAATAAGCCCAATAGAAATAAACATTTCGTCTCTTGAATTCTCATAAAGTATTTCAAATGCTGTTCACAGTTTATACTTTGATAAATTCACACCAGATTTACAGTGAAAACAGAATAACTCCTCAATTAATACATTTATTTTTCTTGTCTTTGTACTGAAGGATGTAAAATAAGTGAATTAATTTCTCTTCTCCTCAGACAGCTTAAAAGGAAATCTGTTTTACTGTAACAGCATTTGTCAATTGATAGTATCAAAATGTGTTAGAATAACTGAGATTTGGGAAGTAGAGCCTAGATTAATACCGTAACCTCGTTAATCAGCTAGTGTAAATCAGCTGAGGATCTGGCCCACAGGCATCTCAAAGAATAATTTCTTATTTTTCCATGGTGTACCACCACTTTGTATTAATAGTCCATTCTGAAGTGGCTCTTCTTTATATATACTTATTTGGCAAATCTCTTATCTTTAAATGGCATATCATTTATGAACGTAAACTACAGTAAGGAAAGCTAAAGTTACACTTTCTGGTTTGCTTCTCTGCCAGTTATAAGGCATTTTTCCTAATAAATATGTACCAGAAAGACATGGGGTTAATGTTTATTAATATTAGATGATAATTCATGGAAATGGGAGAGTGCAATGAAATGTATGTATACGTAGCTAGGTATCTTCAGCTATATCACTGGGCAGCTAATGGAATCAGTAAACAGTATCCATCCCTAAATTTAGCAGCATTAATAATTTGCTACATTTGAACTTATAAAGTGCACTCTGGCATTACATAGGCTGTGGACAGAATTTAAATGCTTGTTTTAATTTGTAGTGCACGTGCACCCAGTAACACTTAGGATCAAATCCTGAGAGAGAGAGAGAGACAGAGACAGAGACAGAGAGAAAGAGACAAAGAGGTGCAAACACACACTTTCATAGTTTTGTAGTAGAAAACTCAGTTGGCGGTGGGATCGGTGAATTTCCATTACACAGGAGAGACAGAATGTGGAGACTTTATGCAGGAAGCTTACACATTCTGCTTATTACAGAACTATGCTGTACAGGGGTTCCATCTAGTTAACTACTGAGGGGAGTTTGAGAGTTGGTTTGTTACATAAAAAAGGGTCTGATGCAAAGCCTATTGATGTTAATGTGTCTTTCCATAGAGTGCACTAATCTATGGATCAGGCCCGAAAAGAGAACTAAGTGTAGAGAACCACTGGTTGATTGCTCCTGTCCCTGAGTAGAATGTTATAGCAGGTACCTGAAGCCCTTACACTTCCAGAGCAGCTACTTTTACTGGTGCTCTGAATTTTGAAAGAAGGATTCTTTTCTCTCCATCCTACCCAGAGCACCCTTGCACACAGTCCAGTTACTCAGCCTGTGCAGTGGCATAATATTTTTTTTCTATATTCTGTGTGAATGAACAATCTATGGAAAAAATTAAGAATAATAATATTCAGAACTGAGACAGGATGCTTCATATAGTTTGATCAACATTATGCATAATGAGCCTCTGGTCAGAAAATTTACAATTTTATTCTTTGATGAGGATTTGTCAACATGCAGCAGGAGCTTTAGCTGCTGTAGTTGCTATAGATGTTTAAGAGGCTGGGAGAAGAGGAAAGAACTTTTGGTGCAAATAAGAAAACACTAGTTTGGGAATGCAAAACTGAGTTAAACATTAAGAATAATAGGATTGCTCTGCCAAACCAATTTTAGAGGTAGGAGGACTTGGAACTTTTTAACACCATTTTGTAGCGACATTCAGCACAATAGTGTAAAAAGGCTCCAGACAACAACTGTCATTTAAGCATCTTCCTTTCTTGGAGGAAGTGTACCCCATAAAGTGCTGAAAGCACTGATCCTTAAATAGCTTACACACATGCATAATTCTGCAGCACTAATATGCAGCCACTAACTGTGCTGACTGAGTTGACAGAAATTACTCACTAGTGTACATAATTACATTGTTGCAATACTGCATGTTAGTGGTGCCCCACTCTGTCCCCTCTCAGTTCCCAGATATTGTTTGCTAGAAAGCAACAGCCCAGAGTCTAATCTGCTGGCACTCCATGAAGGGTTTATTGGGGGTTACACTGACAAGCTTAAAACCATAACCATACCCAAGCCCTTCACACCAGTTAGGTTTTTTTCTCTATACACTGATAGTTTACTTCACCCCACCCCAACCCTCTCAAGTCCTTGTTCTATATGCCCATAGAACTCCCTTTTTCCCTGACCATGTTTCCATAAATTTCCAAAAGCCCTCTCCCCATCCTTTTTCTTGATAGCCTTAATTATACCTATACGCCTTCCACCCTTGATACCACCCCTTTCAATATATGGTCATATTCTGTTTTAGGAGGTGTGGGTCCAGGGGCTTTAGTACAATCTCTTTTGTACCTCATGGGGGGGCAGAGAGCAGTGTCACATCTTGTCCATGGTCAATTTATGCGTTTTTAAACACTTCCCTTCACCTCCCTTGCTTTCCCAGCTACTTGCTTTGCCTTGCTCTGGTATCTGTCTTGAAAAGAAGTCAGAGCTTTCCCTCATTTGTGCATTCATATATCACACCTTCACTATGCTTTGAAACATTTTAACTGCATCCATTATCTTTTCACAGTAATAAAGAAAAATCCTTTTAATTGCTGCCAGGCAAAAGGAATATGTTTTGCCCTTGTTCTTTGCTAACATGAGTAGCTCAGAGATTTTAACTTTCAGGAAGGCCCAGAATTCCATCTCAGGCAAATACACAGAACTAAATACTTATATGAACTTATATTACATACATGTACCTTAACACTGTGGCACAAAATGCTAGTTTTGACAGGTACTTTTTACAGCAGCAATACTTCTGTTGACACTACCATTATGGTGGAGCTCAACTGGCGCTAACCATGGTAGGAGTTCTAGGGAATAGACAGACAAGTTAGTTAAATTGTTCTTGAGAGGAGCTATAAGGAAATCAGAAGATTTTGTGATGGTATAACAATAGTGGACAATGGAGGCCCCCAGACAACTTAAGGGTACTTTGCAAAGTTATGTGGTAAACAAGTAGTTATCTAGTAGTTAGATTGTAGAATTAAGGTAGTGGGAATCAACAACCCAGCACACAGTCTACGTGACTAGGGGAAGGTATGATTACCCCTCCCTGTGAGTGATGGGTTATAACAATAGCTCATTCCCAGGCCTAAATAGGACTTCGCTGCAGGATCTTGGGAAGAGAAGCCTTGGACAACATACTCCCCTGCTGAATCCTGCATCGCTGGGGGTCCCCAACTGCCGAAGGGGCGTAAGCTGTTTATCTTCAGTAATTTCACTGGTACGGGTAATAGGTGGTCCGTTAAGTAGTTTTTTAGTCAATAAATTCACTTTATTCTGTTATTTGTGTCTTGGTGTTTGTTGCTACTGAATCCTTGAACCTCATCCCCCTACAGGAGCTATGATGAGGTATGGATACTTCCTCTATCATTTGGTTCTGTTTAGGACCCTACTAAATATAGCAATATCTTAAAGGACTATTGGGTGCTCAGATACTATACTAATGGTGCCATAGATCAGTGGTTCCCAAACTTTTCAATAACATGGCAAACTTCAATGAGACAAACAATTCCATGACACGCCCACTTTTTTCAGCTGAATTTATTGCTCATAAACATCAATTTACTTATATTTACTATGGTTATGGTCTTAGAGAAGTTTGCAACATAGTGCATACAACAAGCTAAAGAAACATCAAATGCATTAATGTTTCTAATCCATTAAAAAAAAACCACACGTCATCTCAATTTTACCCTTTGGCCACCTGTGTTTAGAATGTTCATGTTTTAGAATTTGATGATTGATTTTCGCGAGTTTGATGTGTTTTAATTTTGGTTGGATAGAATACTGTTTAAGATGGAAGAATGTTTGTTTTACACTGATTTTCATTACCTTTGTACAAAATTACATGGCACACTTGGACATTTTTCATTGCACATCATTGTGCCATGTCACACCAGTTGAAAACTACTGCCATACATAGATAGAAATGAATAAAAACAGGGATAAATAACAGGGTCCAATATCTCTAGTATTCTTGTCAACATCTTGTGATTGGCACATCTTAAATCTCAGTGTAAATAAATATTTATTATCTTTATCTCAGCAAGAAAAACAAATACTCTTTCTTCACGTAAAGAAAAAAATATTTGGAAACAGAACAGACAGCATAATTACATGGAAAGGAGGAGATTGAAATGTCTGGAATTAATTTTAGTGAATATTTTTTTTCAAAAGATCTGTTCTGCATGACCTCTTTCCACCTCTTTGCCTGTGCAACCTCCTTCAGCAGTCTTTTTTTCCCTCTCCCAATGTCTCCATGGGTGTTAGTTCTGCTGATCATGTGGGGATTAATTCAGCCTGTGAAAACATATCACAGCAAAAGGACTTTATCCTTTCGAGCTTTAGCTCTTGTGTTGCTGAGGCCCATATGTTTCAGTTTTGCTTAGAGTTTGAATTACATCTTTACAAAACAGCACACATCGAAGTCCTCCCCCCTCCCCACTGATAAAACAGGGGGAGTCTCTAGTTTCACATGATGTGCCTTGTTCTTCAGATGACTTTTTTGGTTTATTGGATGCTTCCACAAATTTGTATCAGACAATAAAATATTTACCTTTAAACTCCACTTTGTCTGTAAAGCACTATGCACACTGAAAGCACTGTATAAATAATAAATAGAAATGGTTATAGAACTAATTGAAATAGTATTCAGTCATGGACAAACTAAACTGCAAGTATTTTTCTTACAGTTTATTTTTATTTTATTTTCTGTCAGTAAGAGTGAAAAGCCTGAAAGGGGGGAGCGAAGGGGTAAGGCATACATCTAGAATAGTGTGCAGTGTTCAGTGGATCCTATTGTTCTCAGTGGTTGGTACTCTGGAAAACTGGTTATTGTTGGGTACTGAGAGTCTGTCCCTATAACAATAAAATGGTGGGACTTTCAAAAGCACCTATGAGATTTAGGCACTGAAGATCATGGGAGTTGGACACTCATTTCTCTTAGGCACTTTTGAAAACTCCACTCCAGATGAATTCAGGATCAAGCTGTGCTTAGCTCATAAGCAGCTGTGGAGTATGTGTGGGGGAAGTTTAAAGAGGCCTCTCTCTTTAGCCTTTTGTGGTACTCATAGGTGGAGTTCCTTTGCTGCATCATTCCTCCCTCCACATAATGATGATTGGAGGGGCATGCATAAGGAGTACTCAGGACTCCCTTTCCTATACTCCTGCAAGAAGGACTGGCGGTCTGCACAGGAGATGTGAATATTAAGTTACACCCCACAAAGAGTGAGTGTGAATGTACAACCTCTGAGCTATGTGAGGCCTTCAATCTCTTTGCAATTCTTACTATGACCTGAACATATAAAGCCCAATCTAGCCTTAATTTTCTAATCCTGATGATTCACTTGTGTGGCGGAGTTTCTGAACAGAGATCACAAGGTAATGAAGTACAATATGTTTTTCTCTCTGCCTATTTTATAGCTTGAATTAGCATGCACCCCATATGAAAAACCTATTAGGATCTACATTATCATTCAATTTTGCTTAGGTATTTTCAGTGCATATTTGGCAAAGCACATTGCAGAAAATGTGTAAAAATCATGTGACACCTCTTAAACATTTCCACAAAGATATTCCAGACTGCAGTGCATTTGCTTACAAATTTACCATGAGTGAGTGTGAAGGGAGAGAATTAAGAACATTACACTCACAGCATTATGTGTGTGGCTCTCCTATGGCAAAACTTGAGAGAATGTGCTTTGAAAACCCCAGGTGGTTAGCTCATTAAGAGCAAACTTAGCAGCAGCTAGGAACAAAAGTGGGGGTGAATTAAGACACCGAGAACTACCCTAATGCCTGGAACTAAACCGGGAATGCTGTAAGTACACCGAGCCATGTCCTACACTAGTGTGCCAGGATGTGGTGTGCAACAGAGCAGGAATAATTTCAGTGTGGAGTATTAATTCTTCTTTTGGCCTATTCCCCAAAGGGTCCCGAGTGCTGCAGGCAGCGTGAGGGCATAGCTATGGTTCTGTTGCTCACCAAAAAAAGTAATAGTTTAAATGTTAGCAAAATGTTGCCACCTCTTTCACGAGTCTCAGTGATTAACGTTAGGTTTCCCTATTGTTCAAAATATCACGCTACAAATACACAGCTAGAGAATCGGGCTGGAAATCAAAGTTCTTTTTGAGAGATTTGTCTAGTTGAGAAATATAATGAGAAGAAAGTCCATTTCTTTCTGTCTCACATTCATCCAGGAAATGCAGGAGAGGGACAAAAAAGAAAATAAAAATAGGTCTGAATCTATATGCCCAAGATCTATGTTTCATTTGGGAGATGGACAGAGCTTAAGGACAGTTCTTGTTTCAATTGTGTCAGTTTGCTTGACCCGAATCTGAACAAATCTGTCTGTGAACTGGTATCTCCATACCATTGTTTGTATTATTATAGCACTTAGGAACCCCTGTCATGGACCATGACCCCACTCTAGTAGGTACTGTACAAACACGGAAGAAAAAGATGGTCCCTATCCCAGAGAATTTACTGCTAATGTGTTGTGGGTAACTGATACCAAGCATTGGCTAATACAACAGCAATGCCTATCAACAGTGTATGCTATGACTGATTTAACTGTCAGTTGTTCATTTAACCATAGGTGCCAAATGGTGTCTCCAAATGAGTGTTGTCCCTAATCAGTCACCCCGCATGTGCTCTGAGAGTTTAAATGCTGACTGAGAAGGCTGGTAACTAATGCAACAGGCTGCAGATGAGAGGAATTAGGTGACTAAGTAATGCACTGGTTGACTGAGGGAGTGGAGGATGATGAAGGTGGTCTGGATTTATAAAGATAGCAAGTTGGAAGTAGAGGAGGCTGTTGGGAAAGTCTGCATCATTCTATGGGAAAAGGAAGGCATCTTTAGGCTGGTAAACCCAGGGAGTGGGGAAAGCTGGAAATGTAGGACAGGGCTAAGGGAAAGGCAGTAAAGGTCTAGAAGGAATCAGGCCTTGACTGTTGGCTAGAGGATTCCTGAGCTGGAACCTGGAGTAGAGGGCAGTCCTGGATTTTCCTGCTAGCCAAAGAAGGAGTGGTGCTTGTGTGATAGTGAATGAGAAGACTGCATAGGGCTTCTGCAAAGGAAAATCTTTGATACCCTGGAAAGGGAGAGTGACCTGGTCAGAGGAGTGAGTCATGAAGAGGTAGCAGCAGTTCATGTAGTGAGAGGGAGGAGGAGGAGGATGGTGTGCAATTGCAGGAAAGGCTGCCAACTTTGCACACTGTTCCCTAGAGTGACTAGGAAGTGTCAATCTATCAGTGAGTGGAGCACCTGGTCACAGTTATTTTGGAACCTGTTTTCTCAAATTTAGTTGGTTTCTGTTCATTATCCCTGGGGTATTGCAAGTAGGAGCAATCTTCATGTCAAGAATCATCAAATGAAAAGATAAAATTGTGCATTGTTTTACCTAATGCACAATAAACACGAATTAGTGTAGTACAGAGTTGTTGTTTTTTTTGTTTGTTTGTTGGATGAATTTATCTGAGAAAGGCATTAACATATTTCCAAAAGAAAGCAGCTGTACTCAGAAATGATCTAACTATTGTTATATGCCTGTGATCTTAAACAAGGGGTGCCTTGTGGCCCATTCAGCACACAGCTGCAGCCCATATAACATCCTCAGGGCCATACAAGTAATCTATATATTGTGTAGATGCAGACCATATAATGCACAAAGAGCTATATATATGGCCCACAATGGTAAATAGGTTGAGAGCCACTGCTGTCTGCAGGGTTATTGTAGCCATGTTGGTCTCAGGATATTATCAGGGAGATGCTGTAGGTGAGGTCATATATTTTATTGGATCAATTTCTGTTGGTGAGAGAGACATGCTTCTGAGCTTACACAGTGCTCTTCTTCTGGTCTGGGAAATGTACTCAGGACAAGTTTATACTTAAAACACTGCATCAGCAGTAAATGGAAAGGGGAAGGCAGAGGCAATAGGGGTGGGGATACTGTTAGTGGGTTATAAATTGCTGTAATGAGAGGCTCTGGATTTAAATGTAGACCTGGCTAAAGAACATTTCCCAGACCTGAAGAAGAGCTCTGTCTAAGCTCAGACGCTTGTCTCTCTTACAAACAGAAGTTGATCTAAAAAGAATATTACCTCACCTACTTTGTCATTTCAATTAGTTTTATTGCCATGATCATCACAGTGTTCAATGGAGAAATAATACCTGTTAAAGTACTTGTTTCAGAAATGCAAAACTCTGTGATGATTGTGGGGGTTTGTTTTGTGGGTGGGAGAAGGTTGCTATGTGGGACAATATCCATTAGACAACACAAAGTTTATCAAAGTAATTTAAGTTTTAATGCACATTAAAAATAGGAAATTAATCCAATGCTCCTATTTAAGTAACATTTAACTTTAACTAAAGAATTCCATTACTTTTAATGGATTTTAGATCGGGTTGTAGAGTCCTGAATTTACTAGTTAAATCACCAAACCAGCTTTCCTCACAAACAATTGATTATAGATACATATACAAACAATTAATAAAATTCAATTCCTAAAGCAAACTGATCCTTAAATCTGCACCCATTTATTTAGTACATTTGTGATAATTTATGATACAGAAAATAAACTATAAATATGGTGTAATGATTGTAATGGAAAGGTTCAAGTGTGACAGTCTGTACCCCTATTTACACTTTTTAAATAAGATTATGATCATTTTTTGTACAATGTATACCTTGTGAGGTATCATTTGAAAACTCATAATTTGCTGATCATTATTATCCTGGTAAAGTATTTGGCAATGTTGTATGCAAAGTTATAAGATTTTACTGTATGATATTACTAAGTTATTTTTCAAGTCTGGAGAGCAGTCTCAAACTAGAGACAAAAAGCTAGCTTATGCCTTCAGCCAGGTGTCCATAAAATCAAATGGATCATCACATGGTTAAATGGCCATTCTTTGGCACAGTAAGACAAAGAAACAGGTAGGGATTTCTGACTCTTCTGTCAGGTGGAGATGATTGTCAAAAAGAGGAAAGAGCAGATGTCCCAAATGATATTTCCCTTTTTCTTCACCCATGGTCATCTGCATCACTTGAAGGACAAAGGAATCTGCACTGGACTGGGGGAGAAATCTTGACTGAAAGGCTATGTCTACACTGGCAAAGTTAAGTCGACTTTGGCTATGTACACACGATAACCTTGTCCTGCAATAGCTTATTGTGGGACAAGGAAAACGCTATAAATATAGCGCTTTCGTGAGTACACACATGCTTCTTCTATCGCAAAGGATCATTCAATGCTCCTTTGCGATAGAAGACCAGTGCATGGTGGGCACCTGTCTCATCATGCACTGCCCACAGCCAGCCCTCTAATCTAGCTGCAGGGCTTCCGGTGGTGGTGGGGGCTGCGTTGCCAGCCCCCACCGTCACC
>ML685831.1:8157886-8185498 GCA_007922175.1 Pelusios castaneus
CCCAAAGCCCGGGGCCTGAGCTAGTGGGCTGCAGGGCTTTGGGTGGCGGCGGGAGCTGCCACGCTTGCCCCTGAAGCCCCGGGGCTGAGCTAAAGGGCTGGCCCGAACTGGCGTGGGCAGCCCGTTTGGGCCAGCCCCCTACCTCAGTCCAGGGGAGCCGCCGAACCCGGCAGCTCCCGTAATAGTCAATTTCACTGCTCAGCTAGAGCAGTGAAATTGAAATATTTGACAGCTCCAATGTCCCAGGGTGGCCTCGATTGGCACTCTGGGACATTTCTGGAGGCTGTCTAAATAGCAAAAAATGTACACACGAGCATTACCATGGAACAGCTGTTCTGCAGTAATGCTACCACTCTCGATTTGAGTGGTTTAACTGTTGCTCAGCAAGAGGTTGTTGCCGCGCAACAGGGAAATTGATCGTGTGTACGCTACTAGTTTTATTGCATGGTAAGGAGCCTTACCGTGCAATAAAGTGGTCGTGTGTACATAGCCTTTGTTAAGTCAACCTAACAGAGTGGCTTTAAGTCAGCTTAATAAAGTTGACTTAGCACTAATCCCCTCCACACTGGCTTTAAGTTAACTTAAGAAGTCGATTTAAGGCTTAAGTCGACCTCAGAGTAGGACTTATTAAGTCGACTTAAGGAAGGGCTTAAGTCGACTGAATAAAAGCCCAGTGTGGATGCGGCTTTAGGTCCTTTAAGCTTCCTTAAGTCAACCTAACTTGCCAATGTAGACATACCCAAAGAAATACAGCCAGTAAGACTGCTGAAATGTGAAGAGAAAGACTTTGCTTTTAATTTACTTTAGTTTTTTAAGTTAGCTATTAGTTGTATTTTACTTTTCTTGTAACCAATTCCAACTTTTAGGAATCATTACTTATAGTCACTTAAAATTTATCTTTCTGTAGTTAAGAAACTTGTGTTACTGATTTAGATGAATGTGTGTATTTGGACTGAAATGGTTGAGAAACTCCATTTGGGAAAACAGGAGTTTTGCACATCATTTTCTATTAGTAAAGTGATGGACTTTATAAGTTTGTCCAGAAGAAAGCGGGGAAGTACAGGATGCACATTTCTAGGGAATTAGCTAGTTTTGCCCTGCAGTGTGATTGATGAATGGCTGTCTTCAGCACTCGTACACTATAACTGGAAGTAATTTACATGTTGTAGGCTGGGCGTGACCAGATCAGGAGTGGTAACTCTCACAGCAAAGCAGGGTAAAAGGCACTCCAGGATGGAGAACTGAGTGGACACAGCTGTTCACTTGTCCAGAGTCAGACAAGGGGCCAAATAGTTCCAGGTGTAACTCCACTGCCTCCAGTGGAACCCAGGGCTAAATTTGGCTCATGATGTGTAATGGTGAAGCAAAATCTAATAACCATGAATAATCTACAGTACTACTGTAATCATCTAGCACTTGAAAGTGCTGGATTGGTATTTTCTCATTTTTTACTTAGTTCTGCAAAAATTGTCACATGATTGCATATGTGCAGGAGCATTTGTAGGATTTGGTTTACAGTCTGTAACTATATATAACTGAACTCTGGATAATGTTAGACTCCAAACACTTTTTGCTGCAATTTAAATTAACATATAATTAGCATCTTAAACACAAGTTATGTAGTTTCAAATAAGGATAGCAGGTTGGTCCTGCTTGCAGTAGAATGAAACTGGAATTTTGCCATTCACTTCAATGGGAGCAGGAATAGGAATGGGGAGACAGAATCAGGGGAAGAACAGCTGGGATGGGAGGAGGAGATGGATGGTGCACCTAATGGGTGGAATGAGGGAACTAATCAATAATGGAGGAAGAGATGATGATAGAAGGACTTACCTTGTATATATATATATAATTTAGTGACTAAGTGCTGGATCCAAAGCCATTCTAGAGTCAATGAAAGAGTTCCATTAATTTCTATGGGCTTTGGATCTGGGTCATGAGGTACATAGAATCAAAATAGTCACTATCAAAAAATAATAAAGACTGGTGCAAAACAGTGACAAAGCTGACTTCTGAGAACCCACAGCTGTGAGACTTGCATCTTCCATAGCAATGGTTTTCAACTTATGATCCACAGACCTCTATAATTCCTTAGTCTGCCTAAGATTTCCCAAAGGGGAACTTGGAAACTTTTTAGGTTCTGCAAATGAAAAAAAAAAAGGATGAAAACCACTATTCTACCACATTTCCTTCCTTATCTGTTGTTATATCTGCCAGATTTTATTAAGATTATAGGATTGGGTTCTGAGGACAAAAAATAATCGGACGAATTTTGCCTTCCTTCCTCTTTATGGCTATGTCTCCACTTGAAAATTTAAGTCGACTTAAACTAAGTCGACTTAACTAAGTTGACTTAGTGTTCTACACTATAAAATTAAGTCGACTTAAAGGGGGACTTAAAAAGATGCTCTAGGTCGACTTTGTGGGGCTAGGGGGACCTAGGGCAGGTCCAATGGGGCGGGGTGCACTCCTTGCCCAATGGCAGGGGGCTCAGCCTTTGCCCCATTGTACCTGATGCAATGGGCAAAGGGGGTCAGGGACCCTGGCAGGGCATAGGGGCAGGGTGGGAAGGGCTCTGCCCTGCCAGGTGGGGGGCATGGCAGGCTACCCCTGTGCCCCCCCCCCCCCGGCAGGGAGGGCATTGGTGTAGCCCTGAGGTAGCCCTAAGTCGACTTAGGGCTACCCCACAGCTACACTGGCTTAAGTCAACTCTAGGGAGTCGACTTAAGCCTTAGGTCTACTAAAAAGCAGGTTTAATAAAGTCGACTTAATTTTCCTTAAGTCGACTTAAGCAAGCTGCTTAAGTCGACTTAAGGAAACTGTAGTGTAGACGCAGGGTAAATTAAGTCGACTTAAGGAAGCTTAAGTCGACTTCATTTACCAGTGTAGATGCAGCCTATTAGTGTTTCTCAGCAGCACTAATGTGATGGTGTTATATATTATGCAAATATGTCCATTAATTTTCATAGTCTCTTCAGAATTTACAGACTCTTACGAGTCATCTGATGTTTTATCACTGAGTAACTGACTCCAATAATAATTAATTAGCAAGATGGAAATTTATGGTAGCATCCAAAGCAACTCTATAGAACTAACTTCATATACACAAGCTATAAAAATACATATATATAGTGCATATCTATTAGATATTTTATATATTTAGAAGTGAATTGAATCTGTAGCGTGCTTAACATTATGAAAATCAGGCCCCTTATTTAGATTTCTAAATGGCTAATTTTAAGGCACCAATGTTTGGAAATTTTGAATTGAGTTATATAGTTTTATAGCTTTTCATCTGGGCTCCCTATAAATAGCTCCAAAATAAATTCTTCTTTAGCACTGTTGATTATAGTTATCCATCTTCTGTAGTCTTATTGATCTAAAGCATCACATTCCAAATAACTTCAGTTTCATAGAGAATTAAATGAATAATTTAGAGATGATCTATCTAGCATACATTTGTTTATATCTATAAAGTAGTTTATGTCTTCAGATTGGACAGAGCATTGTCGTGAGAAGAATGGCCATTTAAAACTGCAGAAGAAATATAATTAGACAGACTACAGTTACCAACCTAGAATATGACAATATAAGATGTTCTTTCTCTTACAAAAAGTGTCATGAGATTATTAAAGTCTTAACACATTCAGGAGCTATGTCTTATGTCTCGTCAGAGAAAGTATACTTTCTCACTATATATCCCATGATAATATTACCTATGGGATAAGTGCTACAGCTGCTTTGACTATAAGGGAATCTGTGGATCCTGAGTGGCACAGAGGTGGCTAGTTAGCCCTCTGCCACCCTGTCCCTGCTCACTCCCACAACAGAAGGATATGTCAAAGGCATTGCTGGGGGGAAAGTATATGACCAGAATAGTGCTGAATTCTAATTGTCATCTGGTTAGAGCCAGGCACAGCTTAGAGCAGCCTTGAGCCTGATCTAGATTGTGTGTGAACCATAACAGCTCCCAGCTTCCCCAGAGTTCAGGTAGATATATATGTAGTGTAAAAACAGCTTCATTCTACCCATTCCAGCTGCACTGAGTGGGGTCCAATGAACATAAGGAACCATCCTCATATCTGAAACATATGATGTCAATTACTTTTTCATTGATATTTATCTCTAATCCCTGTACATACTGAATGTGCAATGCAATGAACATAAAGTTGCTATATTAGATTCTTGCTATTACTTTGTAGATCACATTCCCATTTACAACAGATTTTTCTCTACATTGATATCTGCTTAAGATTCCAAAGCATTAATAGTAGAAATGAAAACTCCCTAGTATATTCCAGTAGGGCCAGAAGACTGATTGTTGTGTTTCCCTTTTGTGGAAGGCATTCTGACAGCACACTGAATTGGTATCTTATAAAGAAACATGTATGGAGAGGTAGTTATGAATTCCTTATGCAGGCAGTCAGTGAATGATGGAAGGAAATAGCCAAGAATGGAAACCTTATATATTTTGTATTTATGCAAAATAAATTGGTATTAAATTTTAAATCTTTTTTTTTTTTTTAAAGAAACATGTCCCAGGTACAAAAGGTCAGAGAGGAAAACTAGATTCGGCAAGTGCATCACTAATTTTAAACCACAACAGAGTCTCCTAGTTCTGGAAAGAATAGTAGAGATAATGCGGAAGTGTAATCGGCATTGCATTTCAGGAATGTACTTTAATGTTGCATTTCAGGAATGTACTTTAATTTTGCACAAAGAAGAAAAGGTTGTAGGGGCTTTCAGGCAGAATGAATCACTTCACCTGTGCTTCCATTTCAGTTCCTTTCAGATTTCTGTTTTTTGGAGGAGCAGAAAATCTACACAGGCATCATCCAGAAGGACATTTCTATATAATGCTCATCAATTTTCTCAGGATGGGCCTAACAGAAAATTTAACTGAATAATACTGTATATGCTTGCGTATAAGCTGGGATTTTTATACTCCAAAATATACCTGAAAAGCTAGGTTCGGCTTATCCGCGGATCAGGCATATTTTAGAGCGAAGTATGGCCAATAATCATTGTTATCCTCTGCCCTCGCCATCGCAGCCTTTCCCCGCTCCTCTCTGCCTCCTCCCCAAGCCTGTCCCTGCTCTTCTGCCCCCCCGCGCCCTTTCCCTACTCCTCGGCTCCCCCCACAGCTCTTTCCCCACTCCTCTGGTCCCCCTTACCTGGCTGGAGGCCCGGAGGGTGGCCAGACCGGGAGCTGTTCCGTGGCCAGCCGGCCGCTTCCATCCTGAGCATGCTGTGTCTGAGACAGAGCATGCTCAGGGCGGGAGATTTGAAACTCCCCAGCCTGGCCGCAGCAGGACAGGGCGGATCTTAATAATTTTCATATCACAAATTCAATAAAATTGTTTCTTGCAGTTGTAAATATAATTCCTTCTGTAATCAAATTTTGAACCTCAGCTTATGCGTGGGTGGTGCATTTTTTTCTGGTGTTTAGGGTTTTAAAACGAGGGTCAGCTTATACGTGGATTGGCTAATAGGCGAGCATATACGGTAACTTTAGGAAGTAATATTTTTAAAAGACCTTTCCCCTAAATGATACAGCTCCAGAGGAAGGAAAAAAAGCTCTACAAGGTTTTCATGTACACCTTTCAAAGATAATTAAAGAAAGATATATACAAAGATGTTCCCCCTCCCCACCCTGGGGAAAGAATTGTCCTAGCTCTTCTAACTTTAAGTCAAATCTTGTTCAAAGAAGGGGACACAGTATCATTCAAACAGAATTAAGCAATTTTAAAATCCTTTTCCTTCAACAACATGCTTAATCATCCTATAGATGAAATATCAGTCTCTGGTGGGTTAGAAATTGTTAATATTTATATGTTGAACCAAGGGTTCCTAGAAATCTTCTAAGAATTCAAGGATTATTTTTCATGATGTTAGTTAAAGGAATTCAGTGGTGAAATTCTAGATCCAGTGAAGTGAATGGGAGTTTTGCCATTGACTTAAATGAGGTCATGACTCCAACTCAAGTGTTTGCACCATGTGTAAGAGACAATTGCTGTAAAACATTGTGAATGGGTTAAAAAACGGGAAACACTAAGGGGAATGTAAAATCACTCTAATGCAGGGTGTTTAATATAACATTCTGGTGGATGCAATATTCTCAGCGGGAGAACTTATATTTCTTTTTTTTCTAAATTGGTCTCTGCTTGTAGAAAAAAGATAACATTTCTTACTCCTCGGGTGTGTTAGAAGCCACTCATTGTCATCCTGTTTTCAGTATTATAATTATTTTAAATACATTTCAGAGTAACAAAGTAACATAAGAGTATAAGAATATTAAATATAATCACTCTCTGTTTCTGTGGAGGTTTTACCGAGCTGGCACTGAGGGTGTGATGATCCCATCCTTTTGCAATGTTAGAGGCAAACAAGAAGAAGACATTAAAGGAAAGTAACAGCTCAATGATAGTCAACAATTCAAGAAGGGTGTTGATAAATTGGAAAAAGGCTTTAGAGAAGAACAATGTGAAAGATTAAATTATTTTTAAAATGCTTTATAATGATAGACTCAAGGAACTCATTCTATTTAGCTTAACAAAGAGAATCATAGAACCATAAAAGATTAGGGTTGAAAGGGACCTCAGGGGTTCATCTAGCCCAACCCCCTTCTCAAAGAAGGGCCAATCCCAACTAAATCATCCCAGCCAGGGTTTTGTCATCTATACCTTAAAAACCTCTAAAAATCGAGATTCCACAATCTTACTAGGTAACCCATTCTAGGGCTCTACCACCCTCCTACTGAAAATGTTTTTTCCTATATCCAACCTAGATCTCTCCCACTGCAACTTGAGACCAATAATTCTATCATTAATTCTGTCATCTGCTGCCACTGAGAACAGCCTAACTCCATCCTCTTTGAAACCTCCCTTCAGGTAGTTGAAGGCTGCTATCAAATCCTCCCTCACATTTCTCTTCTCCAGACTAAATAAGACCAGGTACCTCAGCTTCTTTTCATAAGCTGTGTGCTCCAGTCCCCTAATCATTTTTGTTGCTCTGTTCTGGGCTCTCTCCAATTTGTCCACATCCTTCCTGTGGTGTGTGTGGAGGGGGTCCAAAACTGGACACAATACTCGAAATGTGTCTTCACCAGTGCCAAATACAGGGGAATAATCACTCAATCTGCTGGCAGTGCTCCTCCAAAGGCAGCCCAATATGTGGTTAGCCTTTTTGGAAACTAGGGCACGATGTTGATTCATATTCCACTTCTTGTCCACTATAACCCCCCAGGTCTTTCTCTGCAGAACTGCTGCTTAGTCAGTTAAGACCTAATGTGTAGCAGCGCATGAGATTCTTCAATCCTAAATGCAGGACTCTGCTCTGGTCCTTGTTAAACCTTGTCAGGTTTCTTTTGGCTCAATCCTCCAATTTGTCTAGGTCACTCTGTATCCTATCCTATCCTTCAGCATATCTATCACTTCCCCCCGTATAGTGTCATCCGCAAATTTGTTGAGGGTGGAATCCACTACATAATCCAGATCATTAATGAAGATATTGAACAAAACTGGCCCCTAGGTCACTCTACTTGATACCGGCAACCAAGGAGACATTAACTCATTGATCACTCCCCATTGAGCCCAATGAACCATCCAGCTGTCTATATATCTTATAGTCCATTCGTCTAACCTAGGGGTTCTCAACCCCTGGCCCATGGGCCAAAAGTGGACTATGGGGCTTTTTCAACTTGTCCACGCTGCCCAGGCAGCTGGCTGGGAGCCCTGCTGCGGCCTCCCACTTCCTCTCTAGTCCTGGCCAGGGCTCCAGGGGCTCCAGGCGGGGCTGCAGGCTGGCATGGCTGGAGGGCTGTGCAGGGGTGAGGGGTGGAGGGGAGGGCACAGGCTGGCACGGCTGGGAAACATGCTTTAGGGGGGGGCGCAGCCTGGCACGGCATGGCTGGAGAGGGAGGGGCAGGCTGGTGCGGCTGTGCGGTGTGCTGGCTGCTGGAAGTGTCCGCAGGCAGCGTAGCTTAACTGGGGGGCTGTGGGCTGGCACTGCTACAGTGTGGGAGCAGGAGCGTGGGCCACACTGTTGCTAGGACCCACACGCCTGCCTACAAACTGGCCCTGTTCCTGGGCATCCAGCCCCCCCCCCCCCTTTAATTTTTTTTTCCAAAAATTTAAAAAAACTCTTTTGGGGTCAAGAGCCACAAATATAATTTTTACAACCCTGAATGGCCACTAGTCTATTTAATTAAAATTTTTATTTAACTTTAATTAATTGATTTAGTGTAAATTTAATTAAATAGACTGGTGGCCCCTCAGGGTTCTAAAACTTATATTTGTGGCCCTGGAACCAAAAAGGTTGGGAACCACTGGTCTTACCCATTGAATTGCTGGCAAGAATACCATGGGAGACCATATCAAAAGCTTTGCTAAAGTCAAGGTATATCATGTCCACTGTTTTTGTCACATCTGCAGAGTCAGTCATCTCATCATAGAGACAATCAGGTTGATCATGCCACCATTAAGGCTTTCTAATTCAAGGACTGGCTGTTGGATGTTTGAGGGTCTGAACTACACCAGGGCCTCAAACATCCAGCAGCCAGTCCTTGAATCAGAAGCCTTAATGGTGGCATGAAGTTATCTTTGCCCTTTACCCATTCCCCTACCCATGCTGAATGCAACCTTAGATGAACAAAATGAATGATAAAATGTGCTGTCATTTTAAAAAGGAAATGGTCCTTATGTTAATGTGCAAGTCTTAATTATTAAATTCAGGAACCATGATTGTCATGAAAATGGATTTGATTCTTACAAACTCACTAGACTTTAAAAATTGTCTGGCTGTGTTCAAACCAAATGCCATCTGCTTTGATATTTTTCTTGCTTGCCGTGTAGCTGTAAGACATTTAATGAAAACTAGAAAGGTGGTGTGGTAAATACATAGTACAGTATATGGAAATCTGGCTTTTTTTATCATCTTCAATGATCACAAGCAGATGACAATAAGTCATTGTGATGTTTTCATTTGTTTTTTACATGCACGCACACACCCCACAGCATGTGACTTAAATCAGAAAGACCAGGTATACGACAATGTCAAACTGTTTTGTATTCTTGACATTTAATAAGCAGATAGTCAGCCAGAACACGTTACCCAGTGTTTGTTTGCGCGTTTGGAAAGGGCTGAAATTCAGAGAGATGTCCTTAATTTTAGATGCGAGTATAATTCTATCCCAGACAAGCCATGTACACCCAAAACAATATGTGAAGAAGTTTGATCTGACTAAAGAAACATTATGGGACTGAACCAAAGCCCAGTGAAGTTATAGGGGGAAGACTCCCTTTAATTACAATGGCCTTTGGATCAAACCCAGAATACTTTCTGTAACTACACCTGATTAAAGACTAAAATACAGGCTTTTTTTTTTTTTTTTTTTTAAAGAAGGTATCTGGCTTCATAGTGGTAATAAGGGGATAAGTTATTAACCTAGAGGTAATTTATAGAGAAGGGCTAAAATTTGCCACAAACAAAGCAATCAACTGAGGAAGAAATTAACAATCTTCTGGGTTTACAACGTTTTGGGTGCATCTACATTTAGAAATTAAGTTGATTTAAGGAGACTTAAATCGACTTAATTTACTCCGCGTCTACACTGAGCTTTCCTTAATTCGACTTAAGCTGCTCCTTAAGTTGAATAAAGGAAAATTTAGTTTGAATTAAAAAAACACTTCATTTTAATTCAAACTAGCGCTTAAGTTAACTTTATTAAGTTGACTTAAGCCAGTGGAGACGCGGAGTAGTGCCTAGTTGGACCTTTTTAAGTCAACTTAAAATGTTAAGTCGACTTAATAAGGCCAAAAAGGGGCCACGTCTACACTTGAAAAGTTAAGTCAACTTTTGTTAAGTCGACTTAATAAGGTTGACTTTAAGTCGACTTAAAGTCAACCTTATTAAGTCGACTTCATAAAGTTGACCTAACTTTTCAAATGTAGACATAGCCTTTGTGTGACTATCTACCTTGTGACTATAGGGAATGCAGCATACAAGAAGGCCCTGTCCTTTATGATTGCATCTGACAAACTTTGTTCTTTTCTACTATTTATCTTTTTAAATAGCTCTGGGTTATAATTCATTGTTGAGATTGATTTAACAGATCTTCCAAATGCATTCCGAAACAATAGTGCTTTACAGTGACTGTTGAACGTGGAGTTCACAAAAATATTGTGTTACCTGCAAATATGTTATCAAAATAGATAGAGATATGGAAGGATAAAATCATTCATAGTACTACCATTTACTTTATCAGAGATAAAGGAATGTTAATAGAGTTTCACCCATTTTATATTATTTCTTTACAATAAAAAATGGAATTTACATTGTGTTCTGCTGTACCCGGTATTCATCATCTAGGGTGAAATTCACACCAGTGCAGATGTGTGCACAGGTGTGAAGTCATCTGCAGATGACTTAAGTGTTGTATGGATCTTATGCAGGTCCTCTGTAAAGGATTGAATTTAATTGCTAATGAATATTTCACAGCAGAAGGGAAATCTGTTTTGGGCCTCTTGGCATTGTTTGCTAAGTATTCATCGGAAAAAAAAACCTTGCCTTGCATTGTCTATGAGTTAAAAATAAATACCTGCAAATCACATATTTCAAACTGTGTCATGCAAATCTCTTTGGGGTTATCAATCCCTGTGTCTCCCACATAAAAAAATAAGGAATAATGCATGTAGCTTTCACTGAGAGTACAAGGAATCATATGCCTGTACACCAAATGGTACCACCATGATGATGATATACCTTAAATGTCTAAGAATCTACCTATTTCTGTGGTTTTTATTTTGTTTTTTTTTGGGGGGGGCAGAGAGGAAAGAGTGAAGTTTTGTTGATGGGGAGGAGGAGCCTTGCCGTGATGGAATTATAAGAACTTGACTTGTCATGTTTTCTCACATGCAACTCATGAAAACAAATAATATTGTATTTGTCCAGGAAGTACTCCCAATTTTCCTTGATTCCATCGTGCCTAGTTAGTTAACATAATGGAAAACTTCATTAAAATGAACCCTGGCTATAGTTAAGCACCTGAGAGAATGAAAAATAGCATCCAGGTCCCACTCATCTGGGGCATTATTTTTATTGTAAATTTCATGATTTGACAGCTCCATTGAGAAGCAACATGCTGTTTAAAGGAATCTTGGGGATAACATTAATGATACTCTAGGTGAATTTAACAGCTGTTTATAATGAAACATTGGACAGTAGTAAACTTTATGCTATGATTGCATTAAACTGCAAAACATTTATATTTATCCTTTCTCAAGGAAATCAAATGACAACCTTGATTTTTAATGAAGTACTCAGAAAGAACATTTCATAAATATTCATTTTGTCCCAGGAGATCAGTAAATGGATGTCTTTTTTTTTCTCTAGGTCATTGCTGAAATTGGTTCAGGTTGGTACTAAGTGCAAGTAATTCCCATCTGATGTCTGCTTGGTGTCCTTTGTGAAATAATGAGATGGTCTCAGTCCAAGTCCTACTGGACAAATGTTCTGATCATAAATCTAGCACAACAACTGGAACTTGCTGACATCAGAAGCAAGTAAAAAGAAACTACCTGTTCTCTCCCACAAATGGTGTCTCCAGGCCAGGTTGGGATATTGTGACAAAGGTCAGATCACTAGAGGGTTCATTCTTGCCTGAAATCTTTTCTTGCTCTGCCTTTTATTTCTTATAGAATTCATTTTTCTCCATCTATTAGGAAAACAAGTGAATGCAAAATCAAGTCATTCTGTTGGAAGGAGGACAGTTCAGTCTGGAAAGACTGAGAAAGGAAGAGAGGAAAAAGAAGAAAATAGACCATTCTAGTCATAAAACAAAACTCTTAAGTTTTTCCTTTCCTTTTTTTAAATGTTTTTCATTGACTTTAATTAAGTTTTCCCTATAAGTGTGTGAGATTGGTGAATCTATTTTAAATAAGAAATGTGCTTACCAAGTGTTTTATCCAAGCTCCTACATTTCCATGTGATCTCAAATTTCATTTTCAAAGATTTCCATCTGCCATACAACTTGTGCCTTATTAGGTTTGAAATTAAAATGTATAATTACCAAGAACAAGCTACATTGCAATCTGTTCTTTCCTTCATTATATAGAGCAGACCCAACACTGACATTAAAAGGCACGGAAGTAATGGAAGTTATTCATTCAATTGTATTTAATATACACCAACATTTAAAGGCATTTGTTGTTAACCCTGACCCTGTTTATATTGAGCCAAAAATTCCCATCTTGTGATGTTCTGAACATTTTCTGTCAATAATTTTTATAATTTTCAAAGCAATTAGTTTCTGACTCCCTGCTTCCTCAAAACAGTGGGAAATTGGCTCAAATGCAGCACTACACTACACGATCAAAACAAATACTTCCTTTGCCTTCTGAGATGATAAAAAATCTCCAATTCTACATATGTGCATGAAAAAGTATAGTTAGTTTATTGTACCATCTAAATGTCTGTACTTGCATGGAAATTGCATGATTTATCAGAGCAACAATTGTTGCTCATGGAAGTTTTGCTATAAGAAGCAGATTTGGGCCTTTCTTTGAGATAAATCCTGATTCCTTTCTTCTCACGGCAGGGAGTCCAGCCACAGTTCTGCACTAAAGACAAACTCAGTGCATATGTAATGTCAGTTGGATTTTTGGACAGTTGGCTGGGTAATAATGGTGAACAAAGCTGATCCAAAACTTCTGGTTCTTTAGTCAGCTAGAATTCCATTCCTCCTGCATATTGTCCCTGCAGTACAGTCCTTCCTCTCTCCCCCTAGAACATGCTGTGGCAGTGTGGCATAAAAGCCAAAAATCTACCCATCCAATTTGTGGATATGAGTTAATAGTATTTGTTTCTATTCCTTGTACTGTGGTTAATTTTGTCTAAGGATAAAGTTCCTTGAAATATGCGCATCGGGTAGAGAAGCATAAGATAAGATGATAGGGCTTGATACTCAACCTCCATACAATGCTTTGCACTACTTGGACAGCAAAATGCAGCTAGAAAAGTACTCTAAAGAGAGAGTTTGTGGATTCTGTTGGCACCATGAAAACAGAATAGCTAGCTCTTTGCGTCCTGCTGTCTGTCTTACACGCCCATTGTAAGAGGCATGTGAGGTTGGGAGGGACAAGACAAAAGCTGGCTATAATCCTCTAATCCCCTGCCCTCAGAGAGGTCCCTAAGGCATTATTTCAGTGGCATAACTTAGTGTGACCCTTAGGCTGATGTGTATTACACGGCGGGATGAAATGCTCCAGTGTTGGAGAAATGGAAAGGTGACTATAAGGCTATGTACACATGACCGACTTGTCCCGCAATAAGTTGTTGTGGGACAAACAAAGCACTATAAATATAATGCTTTACCTTGTCCACACAGCACTCCTTGTAGGGAGAAGGAGCTCCTTTGAATTTTTGTTACAAGGAGCAGTGCCTGATGGGCATCTGTCCCACCATGCATTGCCACACCCAGCCTTTGGACTGGCAGTGGGGCTGTTTCCCCCAGCCAGCTGCCCTGGAGGTTTCCCCAGTGGGTGGAGCCCACTGCCCAGGGGTTCCCTGGGGATGGAGCCCCACAAGAGGTGTTCCCTGGAGCCCAGCAACCTGGCTTGGGGGCATGGCTAAGGCTGCCCCGCAGAAGCCACAGCCCCAGAGCCCAGCCTCCCGGTTTGGGGGGGTGGCAAGGGCTACCATGCCAAAGTGGCAACCCCAGAGCCCAGCCACCAGGCTTGGAGCAGCCCCAGATGCCCTCCCCAAGCCAGGCAGCTGGGCTCCGGGACTGCCGACTTCTGCCCCGGGAAGCAGAACAGCTGGGCGCTGGGCAGCGGCCCCCGCCACCCCAGAACTGGCAAGCCGGGAGGCTTATGTCCCGGTTCCGCCCTGCTTGCTGGCTCCCTAGGCGGCGGCAGCTGCTGCCCTGGAACTGGCAAGTCAGGTGGCTTGAGCTCCAGTTGCTTGAACCCTGGTCCCTCCCGGGGCTCAAGAAACCACTGTGGCTGGAGCCCTGCTGCCACGGCTGGAGCTTAACCTGCCTGAGGCTGCTGAGCCCTGGCCGCGGCAGTGGGGCTCCAGCCACGGCGGCAGCTGAGTCATGGCAATGGACTGGGGCTCAAGCCGTCTGTGGCAGTGGAGCCGCAGCCGTCAGGGCTCTGGCGGCTAGAGTCCTGCTGCCATGGGGTGTCACTCAAGCTGCTCGGTTTCCTGGCAGAGAGACGGGAAGCCCAGCAGCTTGTGGCAATGAGGCTCCAGCCATCAGGGCTTCTGGCAGCTAGAGCCCTGCTGCTACACTACTTGTCAATTTTACTGTTCTGTTAGAGCAGTGAAATTAACATATTTGACAGCTCCGGTGTCCCAGAGCGGCCTCGATTGACACTCTGGGACATTTCCGGAGGCTGTCAAATCCCAAGGACTGTACACACGGGCTCTACCGCAGAACCGCTGTTCCATGGTAAGCCTAACCACCCTCGTTTGGGTGGTTTACCTGTTGCGCGGCAAGAGGGCCGTTGCCGCGCAATAGGCAAAATTTTTGTGTGTATGCTCAGAGCTTTATCGTGCAGTAAGGAGCCTTACTGCATAATAAAGCTGTCGTGTGTACATGGCCTAAGCTAGGCTGCAGTTGGGAGTCTGGCAGTGTTGAGAATTTAATTTTTAAAAAAGTTAATATTGTTCATCATATAAGGAAAGATAATATTCAGCTATTTTACACTGATATAGTATTCTATTCTTGTAGCATTAATAGGAGATATAGTAGACCTTCACTATATAAATAAGACAGCAGAATGCAAAAACCCAATATAGACAAAGAAATTACAATTTTTAACAGGTATATTTATACAGCGACAAAGCTATCTGCCGGCGTGTCTATTTTATGTGTTTATTATGTGTATTACTGATTTATTATACTATAAGCAACACACTGCATTTGGCTAGTCCTTGTAAATGATGGAAGCATATAACATGACAATTCAAAATAGGATCTCAATATTTCGTTATATAAAAGCTGAGATTCATTGCTGCTGAGCAATTTAAACTTTCACAATACTCACTTAAGCAGCACCTTGCTAAAGGAACACCTTATGTTCTCATATACTCTGAGAGGACCCTGTCACAGGCCATCCTGATTCACCAGACGGTGGGTCCGTTGTGCTCCGGTGTTAGGTAATGACCCGGGCGTTTCGGCTTCAAAGGTGAGCTCCGGCACTACACCCTCTCGGGAGTTGGGGTATGGGCGAGGCTGTCGGGTCCTCAGGACTTGCTCGCAGGCATCGGTCAGGGTGACCTAGTGGTTAGAGCCTCTGTAGATGCTTTTCCACTCCGGGTCAGTGAGGCCAAGCATCCGGAGCCTCTACGGTAACTCCCCTGCTTCAGGGTAGTGAGGCATAGTGGCTGGAGTCTCTACGGCCACTCTCCTGCTTCGGGGTATTGGGGCCCCGCAGCCTGAGTCTTTGCTGGGTGGATGAGTGCTGGCCTGGGGAGCACCAGCAGTGTGCTCACTTACGGGTCAGCGGTCCACCCTGACTGAGCTGTGTTGCTGGCTTTTATACCTTGAGCGTGCCCAGCAGATGCGGGTGGGCAGGGCACCTTCAGCCTGGAAGGTTTCTTTAGCCCCTTCCTTACTAATGCAGGGCCAATATGCCATCACAGACCCCTCTAGACTTTTCTCAGGAATTACATTCGTTTCATTCATAGAGAAATGCGATATTATTTAAACCCACAATTAGGAATATTTTGTGGGAAACATGACAGGCAAGAGTCCTTATTTAGGAAGTTACATTTATTACTTATGCATGAACTGATTTTTTTTCTAATTTATGGTTCAGTTAAAACTGCTGTTGACAAGCCTGCATTCTTGTGAAAACAGATGATGTTATGGACTCAGTTGCGCTGTGAATTAAGGGGTGGAATGGAGCATTAACACAGCATGGGCTCCTTTTTTGTGGCTGTCACGCTCTGCTGGCCATAGCACCATAGGGAAATAGTACAGTGGTCCCGCCACTTCTTCTTTCCACTCCCTCATCTATCTTGTGTTGCCTTTCATGCCAAAGTGCACTAGGAGGGAGCAGTCCCTATGTTTGGGGGAGTAGAGGATTGCATTTGTCATTAACTCATAGGAGCATGAGAAAAGTCAGGTCCAGATACCTCCTTGCTCTTAGCACACCAACCGAGGCTAACCATAGCCCAGTCTTCATGTCAAGAAACGTTATGCTAATCGAACCACATTCAAATACACAACAAATATGTTAATATTTTGTAATTAGGGAGAAATTGCATTACAGCATTCCAAATAATTTAGAAATACTTTCAGGTTCTGCAAGATGGACGGGCTAGGATTACGTGCTCACCATGCAGAGCATAATAATACATAGTGACTGCATTGTATTATGTCATCCTGGTTTAAGAAACATGTATGATCATTGTTGTAATTATTGAGCAAGAATAAATATGGGAGATTCCTTTCAGAAATATCCTGTGCTTTGAAGTCAATGGGACCTGTCAGATTGACAGCATTTCTAGAATTCAGGTGCCTAATTTAGGAGCCTAATTTTAGGCACTCATTTTTTGGAAATTTTGACCCTACTCTTTTTATAACTTTACAACTCAGGAGTATAATTTAAGATAATTTTCTGAATATGATGGATAGTTCTGTACATTAAGTAGCTCTTTAGATATTGCTCTTAACTGCTACTGAGGGAAATACACTTTGAAGATGATGTAATCCGTGGCAACAGATCGGCCATATGGCCATATGCTAGCCTTAGCGTTGAGGAAGCTTCTATAACTCTAATATCTCTACTTCATTGAAGAAATGTCCAGTGGTAGGCCCTTGTGGCCCCTGTGTCTCTTAGCTGACCCCAGAGAACTGATATGAGCGTTGTACATCCTTTTTATTGAAGTGAGACCCTCAGTACATGAAATGTGGGTACACTGTCTGTTCACTTTCTGTGCACTTCCTTCTCCTCACCACACCAGCTCAGCAGTGTTTGACATCTTCTACCTCCAGGGGTAGGGAGGAATTAGGAGTTGCCTCTAAATGGAAGCTTATAGGCTATGTCTACACTTGTAATTTTAAGTTGACTTTAACTAAGTCAACTTTAAGTCAACTTAGTTAAGTCAACTTAGTGAGTTTACACTTAAAATTAAAGTCGACTTTGGGGGGAACTTACAAAGTTGACCTAGAGCGTGCACACTGGATGCCTAGGTCGACTTCTAGGGGCTAGGGGGACCTAGGGTAGGTCCATGGGGGTGGGGAGGGCACCCCTTGCCCAGTGCCAGGGGGCTCAGCCTTTGCCCCATTGTACATAGGTACAATGGGGCAAAGGGGAACAGGGACCCTGGCAGGGAATAGGGGCAGGTTGGGCAGCGCTCTGCCCTGCTCTGTGGGGGGGCATGCCAAGTTCTCCCTGTGCCCCCCCCTCCAGCAGGGAGGCCATTGGTGTAGCCCTGTGGTAGCCCTAAGTTGACTTAGTGCTACACCACGTCTACACTGGCTTAAGTCGACTCTAGGGAGTCGACTTAAGCCTTAAGTCGAATTTAAAGGAGGTTTTATAAAGTCGACTTAATTTTCATTAAGTCGCCTTTGTTTTCCTTAAGTCAACTTAAGCAAGCTGCTTAAGTCGACTTAAGGAAAGTGTAGTGTAGACGCAGGGTAAATTAAGTCGCTTTAAGCAAGCTTAAGGCGACTTAATTTACAAGTGTAGATGCAGCCATGGTTAGTAGACGAACAACCTGAACAGGTAAGTGAATATTTTAATAATCAGTTTTCTTAAAGTCACAACTGATAGAAAAATAGGGTTTTTTTTTAAATATACCAATTAACATCGAAGACTTTCAATAGCACTACAGCATTTCTTATGTAGTGATTTTATATTCAAGCTGTTTCAAAAGAATTCTGCAACTGTCTGAGAAAAATAATGACTAAATATACCAATGGCATAGCCAGTAAGTGCTCAGAATGGTTTTCACACAGCCTTGAACATCAGAACACATTTCCTTGAGGAAAGAAATACTTCCCCATGTTCAGAGATGTCACAAGTTGTCCAGGTAGATTTTCTGGTTCCACTGAAGTTAGTGGAGTTTTGCCATAGCTTTCAGGAGAGCTATGATCTCACCCATGATACCAGAACACTTCAAGGTTTATACTCCAGAAACAGGATTCAAGACCTTTATACACCAAGGTCACTACACACTACTGACATTGTAAAAAGGCCTTAAAGGAAAAAATAAATTATATTTACATCCATTACAAAACCATTTTACTCTGCCATGGGCATCAGGTCCTATTCAGAGTTTGTAACAAACTTTCACTAGATTTATAGATGCACATTGTTTTTTTCTTTGGTTGGTTTGTTTTCATTTTAATAGTTTAGTAATGTATTGATTTCTCCACCAACAGATTCCTGATTTGGAAGTGCTGATGCCACTAAAAAAGGCTATTACATCAGAAACTAGTCTACAGATTTTAAATTTGTGTACAACCTTTTTACAGACTGTAGTGTGATGACACTGTAGCGTTATGATTAATTTGGTCTGCAAAATACCATTGTCACAAATAGGGGAGAAGTTCTTTGGTGGTTAGAATCATAGAATCATAGGGCTGAAAGGGACCTCATGAGGTCATCTAGTCCAACCCCCTGATAAAAGCAGTACCACTCCCACTAAATCATCCCAGCCAGGGTTTTGACTAACCGGACCTTAAATATCTCCAAAGACAGAGATTCCACCACCTCCGTAGGCCACCCATTCCAATGCTTCACCACCCTCCTAGTGAGAAAGTTTTTCCTAATATCCAACCTCGACCACCTCAGCTGTAATTTGAAACAATTGCTCCTTGTTCTGTCCTCTGTTACCACCAAGAACAGCCTAGCTCCCTCCTCTTTGGAGCACCCCTTCAAGTGGTCGAAGGTTGCTATCAAATCCCCCCTCAGTCTTCTCTTCTGTAGACTAAATAAGCCTACTTCCTTCAGTCTCTCCTTGTAAGTCATGTGCCCCAGCCCCCTAATCATTTTCATTGCCCTCTGCTGGACTCTTTCTAATATATCCACATCCTTTCTGTAGTGGGGAGCCCAAAACTGTACACAGTATTCCAGATGCAGCCTGACCAGTGTCGAATAGAGGGGAATTATAACATCCCTCGATCTGCTGGCAATACTCCTACTGATGAAGCCTAAAATGCCATTGGCCTTTTTGGCGACAAGGGCACACTGTTGGGTCATATCCAGCTTCCTGTCCACCATAACCCCCAGGTCCTTTTCTACAGTGCTGCTACTTAGCTGATCGGTCGCCAGCCTGTAGCAGTGCATGGGATTTTTCCATTGTAAGTGCAGGACTTTGCACTTGTCCTTGTTGAACCTCATGAGCTTTCTTTTGGCCCAGTTTTCCATTTTGTCCAAGTCTCCCTGGATCCTGTCCCTGCCCTCCAGCATGTCTACCATTCCCCCCAGCTTGGTGTCATACGTGAACTTTCTAAGCACACAATCTATCCCATCATCGAGATCATTAATGAAGATGTTGAACAGAACCGGCCCCAGGACTGACCCCTGGGACACTCCGCTCGTTACTGGTTGCCAACTAGACATCGAGCCATTGATTTCTACCTGCTGAGCCTGTTGATCTAGCCAGTTTTCTATCCACCTTACGGTCCACCTTACGGTCCACTCATCCAACCCATACTTCCTTAACTTGCCGACAAGAATGCTCTGAAAAGCCTTGCTAAAGTCGAGGTATACCACGTCAATGGCTCTTCTCGCATCCACAAATCCAGTCATCTCATCATAGAAGGCAATCAGGTTGGTCAGGCACGATTTGCCCTTGGTTAATCCATGCGGACTGTTCCTGATCACTCTATTTTCCTCCAAGTGTTTCAGGGTGGATTCTTTGAGGACCTGCTTCATGATTTTTCCAGGGACTGAGGTGAGGCTGACCGGTCTGTAGTTCCCCGGATCCCCCTTTTTCCCTTTCTTGAAGACAGGTACTATATTTGCTTTTTCTTATCCTCTGGGACCTCCCCTGTTCGCCACAAGTTTTCAAAGATAATGGCCAGCGGCTCTGCTATCACTTCAGCCAACTCCCTCAGCATCTTCAGATGCAGTTCATCCGGCCCCATGGACTTGTGCACATCCAATTTCTTTAAGAAGTCCCTAACCTGACCTTCCATCACCGAGGATCACTCTTCTTCTCTCCATTCTGCAGTAACCCGTATAGTATCCTGGGAGCTGGCCCTCCCTGTGAAGACTGAAGTAAAAAAAGCATTGAGTACTTCAGCCTTTTCCTCATCATACACCACAAGGATACCTGCCCATTCAGTAAGGGACCTACACTATCCCTAATCCTTGTTGCTGACATACTTGTAGAAGCCCTTTCTGTTATCCTTCACATCCCTTGCTATCTGCAACTCCAATTGCCCTTTGGCCTTTCTGATTTTATCCCTGCAGTACTGAGCAATATCTTTATATGCCTCCCTTGTCATCTGTCCAAGCTTCCACTTCTTGTAAGCTTCCCTTTTATTTTTCAGCTCACTGCAGAGTTCTCTGCTAACTGGGCGCCGTCCACATTTCCTGTTCTTTCTACACATTGGAATGGTATCTTCGTATGCCTTTAACAGGGTTTCTTTAAAATACAGCCAGCTGTCTTGGATGCCTTTCCCCTTCAGATCAGCCTCCCAAGGGATCCTGGCCATCAGGTCCCTAAAGGTGCCAAAATCTGCTTTTCTGAAGTCCAGGGTGTGTGTTCTGCTTCTTTTCTTTCTTCCATTGATCAGGATCCTGAACTCTACCATCTCATGGTCACTGCTGCCCAGGTTGCCATTCACTTCTACTTCTCTTATCAATTCTTCTCTGTTTATGAGTAGCGGGTCTAGAGGTGCAAGGCCCCTAGTTGGTTCCTCAAGCATTTGTACCAGGAAGTTGTCCTCAACACTCTCCAGAAACCTCCTTGATTGCCTGTGCACTGCTGTATTGCCCTCCCAGCAGATGTCAGGATAATTGAAGTCATCCATGAGAACCAGGGCCTGCGATCTGGAAAGTTCTGCTAGTTGTCCATAGAATGCCTCATCCACCTCCTCCTTCTGGTCTGGTGGTCTGTAGCAGACACCCACCACGACATCCCCCTTGTTGAACTCTCCTCTAAACTTTACCCACAGACTTTCGACTGGCTTGTTTCCACTTTTATATTGGAGCTCCAAGCAGTCATACAGCTCTTTTACATATAGCGCTACTCCTCCACCTCTTCTTCCCTGCCTGCCCTTCCTGAACAATTTATACCCATCCATGGCAGTTCTCCAGTCATGCAAGCTATCCCAGCACACCTCTGTTATTCCAATTACATCATAGTTCCTTGTCTGTGCCAGTACTACCAATTCTTCCTGCTTGCTTCCCAGGCTCCTTGCATTTGTGTACAGACACTTAAAATACCAGACCAATTGCCCTACTTTACCCTGTCAATTCTCTCTCCTGTTGCATCCTCCTCCTTGTGATTTCTCCTGGTGTCCTCCTTCCCCACTCACCTCAGGTATTAGGGCTTCATTAGGACACATAAGAGATTACTTAGAGATTAATTATGGTGATTGGTGAGACATGCTTAGAGATTAATAATACCATGACCAATATAAGCAAAATAATAGAACTAGAAAAAATAAGATCAGAATAACAGCAGAATCTTCCACACAGGTACTCACACATTGTGGGGCTGTGTATTTTATTTAAAGTGAGACTAAATTTGTCATCATCCTACCATCTCTCTGAGAGTCAGTTTTAGTTTCTTTTTATGCACCCATTCTTTACTCCAGCCACTTTCTGGGACCATATTTATTTAAGCCTTAGTCTTTTGGTATTCTCGCTATTAATTTTGGGGATTCCAACAATTGTCATGAGCCTTTGTGCAGATAGAGGTTCTTTATACCATGTGATTAAGGAAGTCTGAATAAATAAAGCCTCTGCAATCTAGACAGCTTCTCACACACTACATATTCCTACTTCTTCTTAATCTAAGGTTGGTTACTTATGCTAACTTTAATTAGGCCTAATGTTGCCTTATTGCTAACTATTATTACCAATAGGCCTCAAGCTAAATACTTACTTTATATTCACTGCAAAACCCATTTTATAATCTTTTAATTTCTTTGCTCATTCTGTTTGCATTATAATTTTAATTTCATTTCTACTAATTTCAGTAGTTTCCTAAGTCTTTCTAAGATATAAAAGCTTGTTTTACCTGATGAACTGGGCACAGGTCATGGTTCAAAGGTCAATGACATAAACAGAGTCCTGGAGAATGCTCTAACCAAGAAGTTCCTATGTTTGTCAAGGATCTTGCTACCATATGTTCTGCTTCTCTCTGGTAGAGGACCTGGAGGACCAACGACTCTATAACCATTCCACATGAACTATCTCAAGATAGTCAGGTAGCAGTACAAATGAGTCACATATCAGACTTAATTATGACTAATTGTTGTAAATCATGCAATTTTATAAGTCGTCATCATATGGCATATGTTGTAATATATATTTTGCTTATTGTACTGATTTGGAGAATCTGGCTGTTCAACTCATGCATTCCTGTTGATATCGTGAAGTTGTCCTTATGCAAATTTATATTTCATGGCCTGCCTCTGTCTGTCCACTGTTAGTGTATCCATCATTGTTGGTAAATCTGTAAGCATGTCTTTCCCAGACTACATGCAATGGACAGAAGATAACCTTAACAATTGTAGTCTGACTGATAATGAGGTATGATGAGGTTGGCTGGAGCTGGGCGAATCACTTCTTTTAGTTGGTCTGTAGCGGAGTAAGGGTTGGACACTGGAAAAAAAATTAGGAAAAAAGAAATTAGAAAAATTAGTGAAAAGGAACCAGGTGTCGGTGGTAGAAAATCTAAACTTGAGGGATTCATAGTGCTAGACAGGATGCTGGAGTAGGAGAGAGAGGGAAAAATGGTTATGTTTTTAGAGCACGGGAGGCTTAGTTTAGCTGCTGGACAAATTAAGATCAAAGCAAACTGATAAGTGGTGGAGGGTAGAGGACAAGCCTTGTCCTGCAATGGAAAGACCCAAGATAGCCCCAGAGGACTCTTACCACAGCTCAAAAATATTTTGGAATGATGAGGAAGACTTAGGCAGGAAAATATATGTAGGCTTTATTAGGTTGTGTAGATCTGTATATTTCTCATGTAATACAGTAGAGCAATAGTGATTTAGAACCCTTTACAGAGTCTGTCTGCAAATTATATGTTACACTTATCTTGTGCCCTTGGAGAATTGTTCAGAACATGAACACTGCTGGAGTTCTGGGAGAGGTGTCTGTAAGATACAGGGGAATCTGAAGTGTCAGCCCTGATATCAGGGGCTACGGAGTTGGATTGTGAGTCTTAGTGCTCGGGAAGGGGTTCTTCATACCAGTAATGTGCTTAGGGACCTGAACCAGGAGAAGTAACAGGATTTTGCTCAAAAAATCCAGAGGCTAAATGCACATGTGGTTCAATTATTCCTTCACAGTGGTCTGAGTGGCTAAGAGGGAAGCTTGACTAGATCTGTGATACTTGTCTATCTTCTCTTTTTAAAATAACCACAACAACAAAGCAGGACTTAATGACTGATTGCAAGCACTTGCAGTGCTAACAATTCTTAGATTCTTCCTCCTTCCTTTCCCTGTTTTTGGTTTCTTCTCTTTTGAAGCCCTAGTATTTTGATTTAGGATACTTTTACAGTTTCTCCCTTTGATTGCTTTAGTATGGTAATATCTTGTGTTTTTTAATAGTTGATGCATCTATTTTAAGCTGTTTAGACATTCATATCTTAATTTCAGCATGGCCTTTGCCTTCTCCCTTATCCCATTGTAATACTGCATCTGAACTTGAAATTCAATGGATAGGAAATGAGTATAGTGTGGAGTTTATAGTTTAATAATAATTTAACACAAATATGTCCAGCTGGCCTGCATTCTTGATTGACTCTTTTCCAGTTCACCATGGAGACAGTTGTCCAATGCTGTTGACAGTTTCTCTGGCAGAATACATTGTATCTCTTTTTAGCCTTTCATCCCTCCAGCACAAATAATAAACCTTGTATTTAACTATACAGAAAGGTAGTATTAAAAATGTAATGCAGCATTTTTGAAGGAAGGTTGGTTTTTAACCTACCAAATCATTCAGCTACCCTGGAACATCTATTCACATTCACCGAATGGTTTTTGAACCAGGGCAGTTTTATATATTTCTATTTAGGAAGCATTGTGGATAGTTCAAGAAAAATGTTGATACAGTGTGCTGCATCAAATACAAATGCAAATACCATTAGGTTCTTTGAATGTATTATAAAGAGAGTGAAAAATAACACTGAAAATATTATGATGACATAATACTTAGCTATAATGCAGCTTTTCATCAGAAATACTAGGTTCGTCTTTTATCTCCAGTCCCTTGCTCTCAAGGCCAGGGCTGAATAAACACAGGGGCTATAGGGGCTACAGCCCCAGGCCCACTCATGAAGGGGGGGACCAGATTTTCACCCCTAAGGCCCCTGCATTGATCCAGTCCTGATGGTACTCTGCCAGTGGGGCAGAGGCACTAGCATTGTGGGGGCGGGGAGGGTTCTGGGGCCAGCAGCTGCAGCAGTCCATGGTGTCCTGGCAAATCTACCCCAGGGGACAGGATGAGCCGACATGTGTCTGCTGTGGTTTGGGTACGGGGCTGCTCCCTGTGCTAGCTGACTCTCCCCCAGCCCAGAAGTGCAGCAGTCATGCACCGGTCAGCCCTGCCCCAGGGGCACACCATCTGGTCCCTGGGCCCCAGCCTGCCCCGCCCAAGGCCACTATGGTGGGGGTCTGGAGTCCCAGGCATGGAGAGGGCTGGGGTGAGAGGCTGAGGGCCCCACAAAAGTGGGCAACCTGAAGTCCTGGTCCCCCTTAATCTGGCCCTGCTCAAGGCAATACTTAGCATTATCTAGAACTGCTCTGACAGGTGTCTGTCCAACCTGCTCTTAAAAATCTCCAGTGATGTAGATTCCACAACCTTCCTGGGTAATTTATTCCAGTGCTTAATTAATAGTGTATGTAGAAATATGTATGTAGACTGTGAATATGAGACCAGAAAAGGTCTAAAAAGTGCAATGGTAATATTTAAAACTTATGTATGGTAAAATGTGCATAATAAGAGAAATTGCTTCTGAGTAGACCTGTTCAGGAATTTTTCATCCAAATATTTTTTGGTTTGAAAACGCAGATGTGTTGAAGCCAATTTAGGGGGCAGGAAGAATGTCAGTTTTGATGAATTTCCCATTTTGAAAGTGTTTGAAAAAGATTTTGAAACTATTGAAATGTTGTGTTTTAACTTTTTTTTAAACAAAAGTATGCTTTTTGATCTTAAATAACATTTTGCTTCAAAAAATTTTGGAGGAAAAAAGTTAAACAGTTAAAAGGTTGAAATCAAAATGATGTGTTTATATTTATTTGAATAAAGCATTTTGTTTAATCCAGTCTATTTTTTTTCCCCTGTGGATTTTAAGTTTGTGAGAATTTTTGAGATTTTAACTTTTCCAACTCATTCAGAATAGGAAATATTCTCAAAATTTTGAAAATTCTCTGCAGGCAGGGAAACCATTTTCTGCCCAACACTAATTCTGAGTTATTTTTCTAAGATGGATTTCACAGTCCCATGAAAGACAGAGACTTCCATGGAGATGACCTTGGGACATCTATACATTAGGAAGGCCAGACCATTTGCTCAGTACATTTGTGGCAAGCTTCTAGTGCCCCACCATGTGTTGAAGAATTAAGGCAATAAAAATTTCCATTCGGCTTTGATCTTTTTGTGATTCTTTCAGTGGGAGAACATAACCTGTGCCCTACTCTCTAAAGCTCTTTAAGTAAAATCAGAGGGCCCCAGTCCAACAAATATACTTGTACAAGTGTCTCGACTGAGGAAAATAGAACTACTGTGTGAATAATGGTTACAGGGTCAGGCCTAATAGGAGGGAGAAATGTGGGAAGCAATAGGGTTAGCACAGTGCAACATTGTGTCCAACCTTTCTATAAATGAAACAATGCAGCACCATGGCAAAATGGAATGGCTCTTATGAGTTGTTGGATGCTCATCAACACTTAACTGCTTCACAGATGGAATTCCTGTGGTGCCTGCTCAGATTATTTTACTTTTGTTATTTTACTGGGAGTGTGACATTCTCCTTTGATTTGCATGGCTGGAGGCTAATGTACAGGAGATGGAAGTGGAAGTCTTCATTTCTGCTGTTGTGCTTCTGTGGGTTTGTTACTTTAAAGGCAAAAAAATTGCTTGGCTGGGACTGCTTGTTTTCCTGATTTTTCCTGACATTCTACCTAAGTTTCTCATATTTACGATAATGAAAGGACATTCATAACAATTAGTAGAGATGTTGCCAACTAAAAGGAAAGTTGTGATCCATCCGTGTATACGATAGACAAGATCATGACAGGCTGCAAAAAAGAGCACAGTCTTCCCCCACTGGTGGGTAACGCTGAAGTTAGACTTTCCAGTCAGCCACAAACTGTGCTTCTGATTCCCTAGTATTGTTATCAGGAACCTAAAACAAAAACAAAACAAAATAAAAAAATGCACAGCTCCTTTTACTACATTTCCATTTCTGGTTCCCAATCAGTCACTAGGTCTAGTAAAGAGATAAATTATTACAATTCTGTGCTCTTTTCCAAAATGCTTTCTGACCCCAAAGGGTCAGCCGCATTACCAGACAATATGAGTTTGTATCTTACCCAAAGCACCGTGCTGCCAGCCAGTCCTTTAGTAACTAAAGGAAAGATTTATAAAAGAAAAGAAACAAACAATGAGTATCCAATTAAAGGCAATCAGATACATACAAATGATCTGAAAGTCTACGTCTATCAGGTTTTCAGTAGATTTGTGGAGTTTGCAGGTTTGTTTAGTCCCTCTGGTGTACATCCAGTACCTGGATGGACCTCCATCTTTTGTTTCACAGCTTCAGCTGTGGATGAGTTGGTTCAGACAGGGCCGTCCTGTGGGGGGAGCAGGGCCCAGAGCCAATTGGCCAAAGCGGGGCCCCCACCTCCCATGCTGGAGGGGAGCTTGGCGGGCCGTCCATTCTGCTCCACCCCCAGGGAGCCAGCCCTGGGCCGGGAGGCCGAGGCCACCTGTTGCAGGGGGGAAGCTGGCTCCAGCCCCAGGCCGGAAGGCCACCTGCGGGGGGGAGCTGCTCCGGCCCTGGCCCCAGCCCTGGCCCTGGGTCCAAAGGTAGGAAGAAAGAATGAAGACTGAAAGACAATATGGATGTCTGCCTTTTATGTCCTTTTGCCATGCTGCATATGGAAACTTACAGATACATGATTATGGAAATTTACAGAAACTTGATGGAGTCCAGGATCATCTGGGAAAGTCCTGGTGATTCATAAGGTATAGGCTCTGAGGTTCTTTCCCTGGTCTTATCATATCTTGAGGTCCCTTAATAGGCCATTAAGCAGACTTATTGCTGCTGTCATCCTGTCTGGCCTGTAGCCTAGAAACACACACAAGTTGAAATACAGATACATCCAACATATCCATAACTACCAATATATATATATATATATATATACACAACAGAGTCCTGTGGCACTTTTAAAGACTAACAGA